>JARFNZ010178782.1:0-16169 GCA_031763405.1 Balanus nubilus
GCGCCTCAGGCGGCTACAATGTGAACGTAGGTACAGTCTCGAAAAGCAATGGGTCGGTGATGTCACTGTTGCTTTGTAGATCCCGGTCAGAGGCTACGTATAACAAATATGGTGCACTCAATGGTCCAAAAGTACTACTTATAGCGATCGGAGGTGGTTGGAACTTGGTCACGATGTTCACGGCTAGCAAGGCTAGCAATCGGAGCCAGATTTTTTAACATTCGATGCACCGTTTAGCCGTGTATGGCCGAAAGCCCGCCCCGTAAGCCGGGTCGGCGGCGCGCAGTGCGCAACTCGCGTGTCGCGAAGGGCGATTCTACAAGTGGGATGCGGGCGGGAGGGCGCCGTAATGCCGAAACCGCGAGCGCTCGGCTTTCATGCAGCCATGCAACCAAACAAGCTATCTCACGGTTTTGCATTCTGTGAGAGATTGTAGCGCAGAGCATGACGAATCGGTGAACATAACATTTGTCAGCATTTACGCCATAATTTAAGCGACAGCCCTGGCTAACTGAAAATAATGCTATTTTTGACAAAATGTCAATTTAAAAAAAAGGCTGTCGATGGATTTTTGACAAATTTACAGGGCTGGACTCAGCGTGAGCTCAGCTTTCGAATGGTGTATCTCCCTTAGCTTGACCCTTCCGAACCCTTCTAACGAACCGTGCAAGACGAGGTCTAAAGACCAAGACGTTTCTTGTAGGCACTAGAATGCGTTTTGATACATTCCAGGTCTCAGTTGACCTTTTTTACTAGTCAAAGGTCAAAGGTCAACTTAGGTCATCTGAGGTCAGTGACCTCGCTCGACCTGTAATACATCATGACCTCATTTCAAGCCATATTTGTGTAAAATGAATGCGGAATTCGGATTCAGCGCATAAAAACACCCTAGAAAACTCTTTAAATAAAAAAGTTCACCAGAGGTCATCAGAGGTCAACGACCTCAAACGGCAACCATCCCCCCCTACACTGGCAAGGGTTAAAGTACTAAATGTAACCAAGTTTGAGCTTCTCACTCTCGGTACCAGACAAAATTTGCGCTCGCTCTCCTCCTTCACGGTTAACTTCCGCGGTACTTATGTGATCTCCACCACCGAAGCAAGAAACATTGAAGTTATCTTTGATCAGTATCTCTCGTGGGACGCTTATGTGACTACCCTCTCTCGTAAACGCTGCGTCATCCCGACTGGCCTGTCCTACCTCAGACACTTCTTCCCCCCCTGAAACTCTTCCGGATATTGTGAACGCCATCGTGAATCGTGATCTCCCACATCCGATACTGCTTGGTTGTTTACGGCAACGGCTCCTCTAAGAATCAGCGTCGTATCCAGAAGCTGATTAACTTAGCAGCCCGAGTCATTTCAGGGAAAAGTAAATTTGATCACGTGTCGGATGTGCGTGCTTCACTTCGGTGGCTTGACGCGCCTGGTCTCTCTCACTATCAGACTCTGTGCCTACTCCAGAAAGTCCGCAGTACCTGCCAGCCTGAATCCCTTGCAGACCTGTTTACTACTATCTGTGACCAACCCGGTCGCAAAAGGCAAACTAGGCAAAACCACCTGTTGTCTCTGCCGAGGGCTAGGACTGAAGCCGGCAAGTGGAGGTTTTGGCTACCGGGCTGTCTACTGTTCAGCACATTGCCTGCCAACATTCACTGTCTGTCCAGCGGACGGTTAGGAGGTCGATAAATGCCAAACTGATCGCCTCTGCTAACGTAACCTGATCTGGTGTTGGCCTTGTGCAGCACTTTGATGTCATGTTCGGTCGTGTGTTTGTGTGTGTGTTCGTGTGTGTTCGTATGTGTTCGTGTGCATGTGATTTTAACCCGTTTTACCTCCCTGTTTATATCATTGACTCAAAACCTCAATAGCCTCAGTGTTGTGGATGGGGTTTGTTTTTAGTGCAATACAATACACTACCCATTAATTGTTCATTTTTACACTTACTTACTGATCTAATAATTTCTGAGATACAGGGAGGGAAGGAAAGAGAGGAAAAGGTTTGATCCTCTGCTTACTGATTCTTGGAAATGTTTGCATAACTAATCATCCGCCACTTATTTTTCAGTGGTTTGAGAAAATGTTGATAGCATTAGTTCGCCTGCAGTCCTGCAGGTATGCGCCTTTTAAAAACACTGTCCTGCAATCCACCAGGTAAGCTGTCATTTTTTGGTCTTTCAAGGTATTGCTGCAGGACTTACTATTAGCATAGAACCCTACTCAGTCATATTTTATTGCACTTGAGATAGTATGACATGGTCAATGTGATTGAGCTAATGCTGTCAATGTGATTGAGCTAATGCTGTGATGCACTAGTTTCCTGAGTCAGAGTATACAAAAGATTTAATAAAGAGCCTCAATCGTTATCAGCACCCATTGTTCTGTAGATGCCTGTAAATTCGATGTTGGGGTCTAATGGGCTCTGATGTGTACTGTTGACGGTGCAGCCTACTCAAAGCTGAACCTAGCTTTAACATCTTTTTTGAACAAATAATAGATAATGAACAAAAGCAATCATCATGCCCGAGTCTGCAATCCCCTCCTCCCCTCCAGGTTCTCTCTCCGCACACCATGTGAACGCCTCTTTAGCCGCTGGCCGCCGCGGCAGCAGCAGTGTAGCGGCCTGGCGTCGCGGGCCGTCCGCTCCGCCCGCTGCCGGCCCGGCGCGGCTCCTCGGCTGCCCTCCCTGCGTCACCTGCCCGTCGGCCTGGGCCTGTCCGCCGCCGGCGTCTGGCGCTGGCGGCTCGGCCGGGGGTCGGCCCGCTGTGAGGCGGAGCACACCCGAGTGGTGCCCGAGGAGGAGGCCACCGAGCGGCTGCGGCTGGACTGGCGCCGCCTCTGGGACCTGCTCAAGCCCTACCTGCACTACCTGCTGGGAGCGATCTGTGTGAGTCAACCGCTGGTCACGGGAGAGAAGCGGGATACAAATAGATGGACTGATAGGTCGTACAGCTATGTCGGCCCAAGGACAGAAGCTTGCATGCGTTTTATTATGGCATAAATGGGGCCACAAACAGTTGTACAACTGCACAGACTATTCATCTGATCACATAAATACACTGTGTTCATCGCTTTGATAATTTTAATCGCTTTACACCATAATTTTGTTTTATTAGTAATGCTTTTCCCTTCAGATTCATTGGTGTCTATTGCTCATAAATCGACTGCCTCTATGTCTCACAGAGTGCGGCGATTGTAGCTCTGTGTAACGTTGAGGTTCCTCGGCTGCTGGGGGACCTGATCAACGTTCTCACCCACTACGCGTCTGCTGAGGGCGACGGGCTCCACTTCAGCGACGAGCTGCGGGCGCCGGCGCTGAGACTCATCTCCTTCTACGGACTCCAGGTGTGTGGAGCGGGAGCCAGGAGGAAGATGCGTTAGTTTGATGGGAGCGGGAGCTAGGAGGAAGATGTGTTTGTTTGATGGGAGCGGGAGCCCAGGGAAGGAACATGTGTTGGTTTGATGGGAGCGGGAACCAGGAGGAAGATATGTTGGTTTACTGGGAGCGGGAGCCAGGGGAGGAAGATATGTTAGTTTAATGGGAGCGGGAGCCAGAGGAGGAATATGCGTTAGTTTGATGGGAGCGGGAGCCAGGAAGGGCAGCCAGTGGCGGTGGGTGCTGGAATGTGAGGGCGGAGCATTACTCAGCTTGGATCACGATCCTTTGCGAACTGATTGTGTCTTGGCGAGAAAGAAGTTTCAAAGGCAGAGCAGAGAGTTTTGATCAAATGAACTCTGTCCATTAAGAGCTCAAACTATGTTGGAACAACACACTTATCGCTCACATGCCATATATGTATATATATATTCACTCCACCATATTTTGTACTACCAATCATTCAATATGATGCCAATCATGGTGATACTATTCATGGTAATCCAAATCATGGTGATCCTAATCATGGTAATCCAAATCATGCTATGTCTCTCCTTCGCTCTCTGATACCCCCATCTTTGACTGAGTTTGTATGATAGCCGTGGCCCGCCCCGTCACCTCACACGTCTCCTCAGCTGACCCGCCCTGCCCCGTGCCTCCCACAGTCGCTGTTTACGTTCGCCTACATCGTGTGTCTGACCTACATGGGCGAGGGCATGGCGGCAGACCTGCGCTCGCAGCTGTTCGCGGTGCTGATGCAGCAGGACGTGGCGTTCTACGACCACCACAAGACCGGCGAGGTCATTAACCGGCTCACTACCGACGTGCAGGACTTCAAGAGCTCCTTCAAGATGTGCGTGTCGCAGGGCATGCGTAGCATCGCGCAGGTGGGCGCCGGGTCATCGCGCGGATGGGCGCCGGGTCGGTATGGGAACGGTATTGGGTGGCTGAGAGGGAAGAGTGGGTCGTTTTGTTGAACTCTGTATGTTTTAATGCTACGGTGGGATGGGGTTATGCTCGTGGTCTGTCTTACGAAGCTCATCTCAGCCCATTATCATGTGCCTCCCCATGTGCTGGGGTGTGTGGCCGCTCTGTACCACATTTCACCCCACTATACTGTACCTCCCCAGGTGCTGGGGTGTGTGGCCGTTCTGTACTACTCTCACCCCACTATGCTGTGCCTCCCCAGGTGCTGGGGTGTGTGGCCGTTCTCTACCACTCTCACCCCACTATGCTGCGCCTCCTCAGGTGCTGGGGTGTGTGGCCGCCCTGTACCACATCTCACCCCAGCTGACCATCGGCTCGGCGGTGGTGATCGGCTCGGTGGTCAGTGTGGGGACGTTGATCGGTCGTGGTCTTCGGGAGCTCTCCCGCACGGCGCAGCAGCAGGTCGGTAACAACGGCATGCTCACTGACGTCACAATAGCCGACGGAACATAAGGAATGAGCTTAAGAATACGCGACGTCCGTCGTTTTGCCTCGTCGTCGTGGTAGTGAATGGATTTGAGTTCAGAGTGAATGCCGCGTATTGTGTTTGGCGGCAGATCGATGAACTTGTGTTTCTCCGTCCCCTCGACAGGTGGCGCACGCGACGGCGGTGGCCGAGGAGGCGGTGGGTAACGTCCGTACGGTCCGGGCCTTCGCTATGGAGGACAGTGAGACAGAGTTCTATGTACAGGAGGTGAACAAGTCACGTGACCTGCACATTCAGCTGGGCATTGGCATCGGGTGCTTCCAGGTAATTGGTTCTCTTTGAGGTGCTGTATTACCCTCTTCCACCTTGCTGGCTGTTGATAATAACTATCGGAATGGACCCCCACATAACACAGATACATGGTAATCATTTGGTACTCGTGTGGGCTAGCCCATCTTTTTCATATGGGGCCCCACATGAGTTTGGAAACAGTTTCGATATGAGTACCATATGAACCAGTATGGCCTCCTCGAACACATATAGGTCCCACATGTGTGTACTCTTGTCATTCCCATGTTCACATACGCCCATCTAAACCCATATGGGATCTAAGTTGGTCCCATGTGCATTTTCATACCTTGCCCACGCCTATGTGCCCATCTAAAACCCATGTGGTAACCACATACGTGTGTTATGTGGGCCTACGTTAGCCTGAATTATAGGTGTAGTGAAATCGGCAAAGTGTCATAATTTTAGTAAAAACTAGATTATTTTCGTCCATTTCATTTCCATGGTTTTGAGGAGGCTCACAACAGCATTTGGAAAATAATAACTGTGAAGTTACACATCTCTGTCCTTTTTAGACACGATAGGCAGGCCCACGTAGGATCAATACTTCTCGGACGATGTTCAGCGGCTGGTTTCTATTTTTACTTTTGTTCAGGCAATCTCGTCTTACTAAATAACCTTTCTTAAACAGGGCCGACCTTCTCCGCCAAGTTCATGTCCCGTGCAGTGTGCACCACCTTCCTCCGTCCCTTCAACTGACGCTCTTACTCCCGCAGGCGGTCACCAAACTGTTCATCAACAGCTACTATAGCCCTTCAGGCGGCAGGAGTCTGTTCATGAACAGCTACTATAGTCCGTTTATTTTCAAAAGGCAAACGATCCAGAGAGTATATTCAAATTTATCACGTGCGTATAATATATTTGTATTTGTATTTGTATTGAGCGGAATAACCGCATGCCATTAGCCCAGTTAAGGTTGCAGTCATACTAAAATAAATTTAGCCTTCGCACATCACACATATGGGTCAGTATGACGCTCAGACCTGAGCGGTACAGAGACAAGCAAGACACACAACACACTACATAGTAAAAACTTCGTAAAAGATAGGCTTTTAAAGCGCTGATGCAATTAAAAGCCAACATGAAAGATGAAATAAAATTATAAATTAAATGAGTAAAATGGGTGAAATAAAAAGTAAAAGTGAAAAATAAAGTGACATAAAAGTAAAAATGTAAATGTGCAATGTAATGTAATGTAATGTAGTGTAATGTGTAAATGTAATGTAAATGTTCCTATTAAAAATGTGTAAATAAAATTTAATTCATTTAACATTGGAACTATCCGAGATTCTTTGCGGAGGGCACTTTTGACCGCTTGCCTTTCGAAAATAAACGGGCTATAACTCTGTTCCGTCCCGCAGGCGGGTGCCAACCTGTTCATGAACAGCTACTGACTGTTCCGTCCCGCAGGCGGGTGCCAACCTGTTCATGAACAGCGTGGTGCTGGCCACGCTGTACTATGGCGGCTACCTGATGTCGCTGCGCCAGATGACGGCCGGCGACCTGATGTCGTTCCTGGTGGCCTCGCAGACCATCCAGCGCTCGCTGGCCCAGATGTCCATCCTGTTCGGCACGTTCGTCCGCGGGATGAGCGCCGGGGCGCGAGTGTTCGAGGTGAGGAGAGGGATGGGAGGGGCCGAGGTGTGGGGGAGGGGGTGGGGAGGGACAGGTTAGTACGGTCATGGGTGGTATCACCGCTAGGTCAATGGGGGGAGGATGAGAGGGGTCAGGGAAGTACTGTCATGAGTGGTATCAGCACTAGGACATGCCTGTTAGGTGTGTGTGTGTGTGGGGGGGGGGGGGGGAGGGGGAGGGGAGGAGTTTGTTTTCACTGGCTGGTGGTATCGTGTTATGATAACACATTTTACATGAGCTTTACACAGTGTCGCCGTCTCAGTCCTTGTTCTTCTTTCATGCTAGGTTCTATCAGTTCAGAAGATAACATAGACTCATGTATTTATCAGGCCCGAGTGTCATACCATGTTAAGGAGGATGTTCAACAGTGTTAGCATCAAAAGTTCCCTGAAGTACATCGTTATCTAACATCTCAAACAGCTCGTGTCTACTAAGTACTAGTGTCGGAAAACCCTAACGTATGTTTTCGAGATTAATCGTAATGTAACAGGTAACCTCAGGCATCCTAGACCATTTCTTTGCTTTTTTACGTAAACAATATTATACGACGTTTCGTGGTATCTCAAACCAGTATTTATTTTATGCTGACTCGCTTAACCAGACTGGACCATTCCCGTTTGACTGGGTGACCTATGTCATCAGGTGGCAGAAATGAATCATGAATGAAGGACCCAGGCAATTCACGAATGTGATACTCGTTTCTGGGCAGTATAATACATACATGACATGTATCGGTTGATGTTGTTGATGTTGATGTTGATGTTGATATTGATATTGATATTGATTTGATATTGATATTGATATTGATGTTGATATTTATGTTGATGTTGATGTTGATGTTGATGTTGATGTTGATGTTGATGTTGATGTTGACGTTGACGTTGATATGGCGCTCACTACATCCACTAACCACTAACCGTTCGCCCGTTTCTCTCAGTACATAAATCTGAAGGCGGAGATTCCGATCCGAGGCGGGGAGACGATCCCGATCAGTCAGCTGACGGGCAGTGTCGAGTTTCGTGACGTCACATTCAACTACCCCACCCGTCCCGGAGTGGTGAGTGACGTCATGCACATCGAGGAGTGCTGATGTTATATGAGGCACGCTCTAGTGACATGCCCGTTTACCAATATTTTTTTTAGAATGGTGACGTTTCTGATTATTGATAATGGACCAATGCATGCGGTGAACTAATATCAGGATTCAGGTTCATGCAAAAAAGGTAAATAGAAGCAGCAAACGCGGTACAGAACACGGTAGGAAGCGCGCGTACATGTATTTCAACACTGATATAAACAACAATAAAATATTCATGTCAAAGTCAGACGAGTGAAACCCTTATGCTGTGCTGATATGCCAGTAACAAGCAAACAAAGAACAAGTGCGCACAAAGTTATATCACTTTGACGTGTCTTGGCCTGACAGAGTTACTATCTACTTGCTCGGGTAAAACTGTCTCCAGGCATGACCTTACATGACTGGGGAACTGGTCGGAAGGGTTAATTCCGTTTCCAGTCACATAAAGTCATGAGAGATCGCGCTAAGAAAGTACTAGCGGCGCACCGCCTTTGCGGCCCTGCAGACACCAGAAAAGTTCGGGGTACCAATCTCTGCAAATTACAAGTTTTAATGAACAGGTTTAAGCATCGTAGACACAAATTTGAATCTGATAATTTTCTAGACGGTGTTACAAGGTCTGGGAGCCTTCAGCCAGTATACCAAAGTTGCGTACCGCGGGGCCGGGAGGCTGAGGGCGCTGGATACTGTGGATAGCATTTTTGTGCTGAAGCGCCCCGAAAAAGACACACGGAATCACACCATCAAGCGGGAGTCCGGGATAAATGGTGTCTGTTGTTTCATGATGCACCTGATTCACGATGATCTGCTTAGTAAATATCGTATCGTCACTGAAAACCCTTCCGACTCGAGCGAGCCGGAAGCAAAGCCTGAGGAGGTGTAAATCTCTTCTTAACTTCATGCAGAGCCAGCTGCTGTTTCTTTGATGGCCCGGCATGACTGTTAAGCTCATGTGGATATCTTCAGAGGAAATCGCTCACTTGGATCCACAGCGCAACAGGAGGTGATCACATTACAATTCGGACGTTCTTGTGATCACCATTTGGCCGAGAAAGCTCTTCAGTGCCGTTTGATAAGTATCAAGAGTGGGTGATTATTGTGCTCGGGGTGGTTGACTTTGACCGTGAGATGTGCCTTATCGTATTTGCTGATCCTTGACAGTCTAATTGAAATGTCGATAACAGCGCTTTCGAGCTATTCCTGGGCGAGTTTATCTTCTGTTTCATAAGGAGGACACATCTGAGTAGAACTTTTATCTTTCGGAAGAGAGTAAACCCCGTTGCCATCTGTTAAGAAATCCAAGAGGGTTTGCTGCTAGAGGTGGGTGATGAGAGCACTGCTGGCGGTAGAACATGTGGCCAGCGCAGTCATCTAACCTCATCCTGCTGAATTAATCCCTTTATTTCACTTGTTTCGGGCGCTGTGTTATTTGTGTTACGTTGAAGCTAGTGGCGGTGTCATGCCTAAGTCTTTTGGACTGCTACACCGATCCTTTTCTGTCACATTTTGTACGCTGTTTTCTACTGGTTTCGTACTAAAGAAATAATAATAACTAGAGTTTTTGGGACATTTTGCTGCTTTATGTCTCACTGACCTCAATATTCTCTCAAAATGTTTGAACTATTGAGCATGGATTTTATTGAGGTTTTACTATACAAAATAAGTAAACTTGTGCTCCCGGCTGTTTGTGGCCCATACCCAAATTGACAAATACATATGTTTCTCTACGTTTCCTTTACGTTTACGCTCAATGAGAACCGGGCCTTACTCAGTTGACTTTAATTTTCGGATTTATTGAATACAAATTTAAATATTATGATGCATGTTAGTTCATGCATCATTGAGTATGTAAAATATACGAGGAACGGACTAGTTGTAGGCGTCCAGCGCACACTGCACATCCTATCACAAGCTGGAAGAGCTAAAGCGAAATATCCTTAAGATGTCTTCAGAACCTGTAAGAAGTTCAAGACCCGCGAGCTCAGAGGTTGCGAGGCGGAAATGGCTACTTCGTTAAACACAGTAATGATTGTCTTAGCTTGCTCCCAAAATTTGTCTCTCTGATTTATCTGCAATATAAGGTTAGAGTTATGCATACTTGTTTACACCGAATGCAAATGTGACATAACTTTTTGCGCACCCTGTAGGACCGTACAAAGTTTCAAACAATGGCACATTGAAGGTCTTGTTCCAAAGTGACTTCTGTCACCTTCTGACGTCGCTCCCCAGACGGTGTTGGACGGCATGCAGCTGAAGGTGCCGTCAGGTCACATGCTGGCCCTGGTCGGATATTCCGGGGGTGGCAAGTCCACCTGTGCAGCGCTGCTAGAGAGGTTAGTAGAGATACTCAGTGTGTGTGTATCCGCGTTCGGGAGGTCGTATCTGAATACAATTATTATTTTTGTTTAAAGTAATTGAAGCTTACCGTTTTGCGGAAGGTTTGAGACTAGCTGTTGGTATCAATGGAAAGATCTTTCGGACTGTTGTCGCTTTGATTTTATTTTAATTGAAGCTTCTTATCAACTTTCTAAATGTCATTTCAAAGGAAGAAGCCTTGTGGTATGAACACAATTATATTTAGTTCTCAGATGATTCGTGTAGAGCCGTGCAACAATCGTGAGGCGTGCCTTGCAGTCCCCTTTGCGTTCCGGAGTGATAATCGTTCTCGTCAAGTCAAGCTCGTTCTTGGTTAAGCATAACACTAACAACGCGTTAGACTTGATTAACCGTGACAACAAGCTCCGTTTCCGGTGACCGGTGCGCCCTGTTCGTCCCCTGTCACTTTCCGGCTCACCGCTCATTTATGTTGCACCGTCCAACTTATTATTCATGAATAATGTGCCGGGCACTCATAATGTCCATACGTTATTTCAACCACGCCAGTCATAAAGTGAATAGGCGCCATATAAGCGGGGCAGTTACAGCGCCCTATCGCATAAATCATCATTAAGTGCGCATTATGGGTTAATCAGCCCTGCTAAATATTGCTGGACAATAGACATCGGGACTGCGTTTGCCAGAAGGGTGTTTGCTGCGACAAATAGTGGCCAAAGAGATATCGATTCCTACCAGCACTGATAACTTACCTGGATCGCTCCGCCAGAACCATCCTGACGATGATACGACCCTATCCCGCGGCCTGCAGGTTCTATGACCCTGTGTCGGGTCAAGTGCTGCTGGACGGCCGTGACCTGAGATCACTGGATCCGCACTGGCTGCGCGGCCGCGTCATCGGCTACATCAACCAGGAGCCGGTGCTGTTCGCCACCTCGATCCGGGAGAACATCCGATACGGACGCGAGGACGCCACCGACGAGGAGGTACGAAATATACCTCAGGACACATTGTATGTGTGAGTGTGTGTGTGTGGGGGGGGGGGGAGGGGGACTGAATTAGTATGTGGACCACGAACCGCGGAGTGTAAATCCTTACAGATTTCTGGATGGGTTGGAGTAATGTTAGACTTACAGCTTGTGTAATTTTAGACTTTTAATTTATACGTTAATTTTATAATAATTTTAGATAGTAATTTGAGAATTACAGCTAACAGCTTGTGATGATTTTTGAACCATTGGACCATGTATGTTGTCCTTATGTTGTCCTGTGTTGGATAATTTATGTATTTTCTCCACTGACGTAAATCCGTAAATTTGGCGCCTTCCTCTGAGGTGAGGCACCCTAAACTTGGTCATATGGTCACCAGTGGAGACATCACCTCCCCCTCCCCTCCGCTCGTGCCGCAGGTGATGCAGGCGGCGCGGCTGGCCAACGCCCACCACTTCATCTCGGAGCTGCCTGACGGATACGACACGTCGGTCGGCGAGCGGGGCGTCACCCTCTCCGGAGGACAGAAGCAGCGGGTGGCCATCGCACGTGCCCTGCTCAAAGACCCCCGCATACTGGTGCTGGACGAGGCCACCAGGTAATGGTCGACTGGGAGATACGGGGAGAGGATGGGGAGGAGGGGGGGGGGAGGGGATTCGTTTACTGCCATGAGGCTCAGCTATGTTGCAGAGCGTAGGCTTGGTTGAACACTTAGTTCTTTACTTGGATATTCCGCCAAAGAATGCGCTTTAAGAATTTGAGCAGTGTCTCTGTTTATACTGAAATCTGTACGTCATTGATCGGGCGGTCGATCCTGTGTTGATTGGACACGGGTTCTGTACGTGTCTGTGTGCGTCGTTGACAGCGCGCTGGACGCCGAGTCCGAGAAGGTGGTGCAGGAGGCGCTGGACCGGGTGGTGACGGGACGCACCGTGCTCGTCATCGCCCACCGGCTCTCCACCGTGAGGAACGCCGACTGCATTGCCGTCATCGCCAACGGCAGGGTGGCAGAGGTGAGACGCACGAGTCCGAGGTATACTTTGTGCTTGGATCGCTAGCAACTCAGCTGAAAAATACGGCTAATGGAATCACTCGTAGTGATTCCACAGAGCGCTGGTTTTCATAAAACTAGTCGCTTGTTTGATAGTTCTGTCGTGCTCAAGGCTACCTTTATGACGACGTAACTTGCTCGAGTTAACATCTACAGACATGTAGACTTTAGCGTATATGCTAAGATGGCGATTGTTTGACACGCGACATGGACAAACATAATCGTAAGCGTGACGAGGCACTGATAAGACGTTATCACTTCAGACGTGGAGCCTAGGTGTCTAGTCAATGGTTCATTGTTTGAAACGCCAGACTCATGCCATGCTTCTTGTTGTCAAATCTTGTATTACTCAATGTGCAACGCGTTCATGTCAGTTTCGTCTTTCAACGCCCTAATGTTTTTTTTTTGCGGGGATAGTCAACTTTATTGAAGCCATTCGTCTGTTCACGTCACATATGGTTTCTTCCGATTATGCTATCGTGTCGCTGCATCTTAATAACATCAGCTACGATTTTGCACCCCAATACGTGGTATCTCGTCGTTTGCAACACGTCCTGCAGATCTCACAATGGCAAATGACCATTGACCAGTGCAGGCACGATTTTACGATACCCTTATCTCACGACGTGTGACCAGTTTCCTGGTCTCGACTTGTTGAAGGTCGTGTAACGGCTATCTCGAGGCTATGTGACGGAGACACCGGGCTGGCAGCGCGGTAAGACCCGGCCACAACCCGGCCTCTCCGCCGCTGGCTCCACTCCAGCCTCCGCTAGGAGCGGGGTTCCTCCCTGATCGTCCGTGACTGGCCGCGTGCGGTACTCTTGCGCCTGTTGCCTAACGCTCCAATTGTATGCGACTGACCGTGTACTCGCCTGCTCTGCTTCAGATGGGCTCCCACTCTGAGCTGGTGAAGAGGAAGGGTCTGTACTGGGACCTAGTGAAGCACAACACGCTCCAGGGCGAGGGAGGCGTCCAGTCCGACACCCGCTCCTTGTGACGAGGGCGTCCAAGGGCCGCTGGTGGTCATAGTCACATTTAGATCCGTCCGGGACGTAGGCAGGGGAGAATATAATCAGTAATACGGAACGGCGGTGAAACAACGGGTAAGGTCCAGTTCACGCCATCAACCTGACGTGCGCATTCATCCGTCTACATAACCACACGTGTCCGTTTCCGTCAGTTTGGCCAGTGATGGTCCGTCTGACGTCAGTTTGCCGTCAGTTTGCCGCGGCAGTGTGAGCCGATGTCCGGCGACCTGTCGCTTAAACCCGCTAACGTCAGTACGTCAGGTGGACGTGTCGGCGTACGTCAGGTTGACGTACCTATCCACGTACGCCAAACGCAAGTGCGAATTCGGCCTACGACCGGAGCTCAGTGTCCGTTCGGGGAAGTGATGTGTTTCGTTGATACGGTCTGTTGTTTGTGAGGAATCTGGGCCACATCCGGCGCCGTCTGTCTGTGCGGCCGGGGTCGGCGGTGGGCGTTTTAGTCCAGCGACGGGCCCTGCGCGGCCGTTGGTATGTCGTGAGTCAGCCCGCCGGTTTCCTCGTCGGTCGTGAGTGGTCAGAGCGCCGTGCCGGCTGGTACGGCCGCCGTGGGTTGGTGGCGGCGTGAGCTGATTTAGTGCAATCATTTTCGATGTTTTTAGCCATGTTAAGAGACCTATGTTCTGTTTGGGCCGCCTACGTGATTTCACAACTGATTAAGTCTGGTAAAATGATTGGGAGGAATCATTTTAACTAAAAGCTCCGTATTCATGGGATGGTGTTGTTTTACCTACCAGTACAACTTAATTTGATGTCCTTTATCAGGCGATACACTGCGTACCACAGAGATCAGTATTTCGGGTAGATGTTCTATCGTTGTCTAGTTGAGTGCTTAGATCATATCATTTACACCGTGATATGTGGACTGTATTGTGGAGTTCATTGTTTCCGAGTTCCCCAATGGAGTGATCAAACAATACACACATGCCTTATCAATGCATCGCTCGGTACGTGTGCTTTTGTGTTTCGCTGCACACTGAATGAATTACCTAACGGTGTCGGCGGCGCTGTGAAACGCAGACATATTGGCTGGTGATGATCTATGAAAACGCAGGCACAAACGCAAACGCAGACAAAACGCTGGTTATAATCTATCTCGCGTCGTCTGTGAAAGACGCGCGGCAAATAGCTCACTTACATCCACGACAATCCTACTTTCACAATCCCAATCCCGCTTGTGGCGCTCCGATAATCCCACCGTTCGACGGTGACGGTATCCGCTTTACCGCCGTGTCAAACGGTAGGGATCTACACCCGACCTCACCGCATCCGTGCAGTGAAGCCAACCGAATCGTGTGCTTGTCGATTTTCGGCTGTTGCCACCCGGTTTTAAGTGCACCCTGGTGATCGTTCCCAGCAGGGGGCCGGCCGACCGGACGGACGCGGCGCCCTGCAGTCCTGTCGGGGTCGGCAGACGGGTCTCCACAGATACCACTCAGACGGAAGCCCCGGCGTGAACGTCGGACAGACGGAATCGAGTGAGACTAATCCGGTGTTGAACTCCCACCGGCGCCGCAGCTAGGGAGTAGTCGGTAGAAAGTAAAACTTGTGTTGTAGACCTGGTGTAGATTGGCAGAGAGCTTCAGCTGCTGTGCCGAAAGCACGCACGAAGCTGAGATGACGATCGCAGATTTGCAGGTAACCAAACTATGCAGTAGATTCGCTTGCATCGCTAGAGCACACATTCATTTACTCGCAGCAGGTTTCTATCACCTCTTGCCACTTCGCAGTCCATTTCCCTGGGCGACCTCCCGTCACATCTTCCAGCTTCATTGCTCCTGCTTCCACTCCCAAGTGGTCAGTTGACCGTATTGCGCCCTCCCGGCCCCCGACTGCAGACGTTGTCGGATGTTTTCCAGGAAAAGCAATCGACAAGTTATGATAGAAAACTAAATTGAAGTTTTTGTTTGCAGAGGAGCTCTGGAAACAGCGGTAGTTTGGAACCCGAGGGTCTCTTAAGCCTTCGTGTCGCTTCATTATGTGTTACATAGCCTCATTATCGCTTACGTGACGCCCACGGCTTTCGCATTCCATCACTTTTTACACATCCACCCGAGGTTGAGCAAAAAGCGCCAACAGTTTTTTTTAGCAACCGCCTGGCATCACGTGTCAGCTCCCCTGGTGTGGTAACCGTGTTACCAGTGTCGCTAGCTAGATCACCCAAGCTGGCACTAACCGTCCATTAGCCGCATCAGCAGGCGGGACCAGCGGGGCGCCTCGGGACAGGTGGGGACCGGCGGGGCGCCTCGGGACAGGTGGGGACCGGCGGGGCGCTTCGGGACAGGTGGGGACCGGTGGGGCGCCTCGGGACAGGTGGAGACCGGCGGGGGCCCCTCCCCGGGGTAGAGGAGGGGATTATCAGGACGGCTCCTGGGGGTCGAGACAGGCCACTGCGCTGGTCGGGGAACAAATGGTCGGTCAGTGGGCCGTCCCGCCGAACAGGTCAGCTGCGGTCTCCGCGGGGCGGCGTCCGTCCCCGCCGGTGGCCACGGGCCGCGGGCCGGGATTGTCCGCCGTGCCGATCACCGACGCCGCCGGGAGTCGGCCGGCCGCGCCGCTCGGACCGCAGATCGAAGGAGGCGCCATCGATCGGGGCAGCGGTTGGCCGGCCGCCCCCGCCCCCGCCCCCGCCCGTACTGGGGCGGCGGAACTGGGTCACCGTACGCTGGCCAGCTGGTGCCAGCGTAGAGCCAGTGGGCGCGTATTGTGCGCTCATGGCAGCTGGCCGGCTGGGACGGACGGCTGGTACAGGAGACAGGCAGAGCTGCTGGTACGCGGTGGGGGGCAGGGTCTCGGATAAAGAATTATGACTGGAGAGAGCAATCTGAGAAAAAAAGTCAATAATAATAATATTTCGTCAACGCAAGCGCAAGCGGGGGAGGGGGGGGGGGGGGGCGG
>JARFNZ010178892.1:0-16169 GCA_031763405.1 Balanus nubilus
CTGTCTGTCTGTCTGTCTGTCTGTCTGTCTGTCTGTCTGTCTGTCTGTCTGTCTGTCTGTCTGTCTGTCTGTGCCGGTGCCAGTCAGTCCCCGTTATCGTCACCGGACACGCCGGCCTGCTCGGCCGTGCCCAGCTTCGCCGGCTTACGTGGCTATTTGATGAGGCTGTGAGGGTGCCGCGCCACGTCCGTCTTCAGTTCCGTAACGGATTCACGACTCGGGCCGCGTCCGTCTTCAGTTCCTAGACGGATTCACGACTCGGGCCGCGTCCGTCTTCAGTTCCTAGACGGATTCACGACTCGGGCCACGTCCGTCTTCAGTTCCCAGACGGATTCACGACTCGGACCACGTCCGTCTTCAGTTCCGTGACGGATTCACGACTCGGGACGCGTCCGTCTTCAGTTCCGTGACGGATTCACGACTCGGGCCGCGTCCGTCTTCAGTTCCGTGACGGACTCACGGCACGGGCCACGTCAGGGGCGCTATATACATTCCACACCACGCCATTATCAGATAGCCAGAAATGGCCTGTCGTGTGCGCGGAATCCGGAGGCGTGCTGTGTTAATAACAAATTAATGGCCACTCATTCCGGTAGATCCGGACATATTCGCGTGAGGCTTCCAATGATAACACAGTTCGGCGATTGGCTAACTCGACAAGGCCTTCCGTGTAACATATGTACCTAGTTGTTAACGCTGCTGCGGTTGTGTGACTGTATTGGCAGGGGCTGCTCCGGGGTATTGGCCAAATCGTGCTGAGCTGAGGCTGCCATGTTTGTTTGAGTGTGTGTGTGTGTGTGTAGTTGTTCTATGATGCGAATGCATTTCTTATCTTCTGGTAAGTGCTTATGCAGATTATTCCCAAAGGAAATCATTAGAGTAAAAAATAATGATTATATTTCGACGTTTCGATCAACTTAGATTATTTTCAAGAGTACATATTTCGTTTTAGGTGACATTCATACTACGATAATCAGTCTACATTTTGACATTATATATAAAAGATACACTGTGCTAAAAATAAGTCGCTATTCGTACAAAAACACTTTTCAATGCGTCGCAAATATCATTCGTCAGTCACAAATCGTGTCACATTTTCGCGCCAAGCTTCTTCCTCTATCCTCCGAAAGAAATTATCTCATTTCGCACACTCAAAACGAAGCCAACATAAACATTACACAGTCACAAGCCAACTGCCTCATCAGCCTGCCGCCAATACTTTGTCATAGAGAGGTAGAGATGTGCTCTGTTTTGTCGGAATGTTTTGACCTATCATCACACATAATAATGAGCTTATGATAGGTCGTCCGAAAAGGACGTCAGAGTGACGTCATGTTTTTCCATTTTAGACCAAAAGTATGGGTTTGCGGGAAACGCTGTCAGTCGCACAGTAATGAAGATAAAGTGAATTGTTTGAAATGGAAAGACTGAAAATTGATTGGGTTATCAAACTGCTGTCTCGGATTATTTTTTACATTTTGAAATAATTTGAAAATTTGTAGAAATCAAACTGATTATTTTGCATTTTTGTCATATTTTCCACAAACTTCATAATTTTCAAAAAACAGAATACATGTGTACATGTGAATCACCTCAATTAATATTTGTACCAAATTTTTAGTCAATATCTTCAACAATGACGGAGTAATGACCTTTCGAAGGCCAAAACAGACACTTCTCAGTTCTCATGCCATTTCTACGAATTCCCATGATTTTCAATATTCTCCTTTTTCTCCGATTTGTATGAGAAATCAAAGTGTTAGGGTCATTTTTCGCGTTCTTGACGAAAAGCTGACCCAAATACATGTATTACAGCTACCAATGACCAAAATCATCAGTTGGACCTTTTTGACCTCGTGACCTCGGATGACCTTGACCTGATCCATGACTACCAAAGGCTTAGAATGGTACATGGAGGTGTGAGGAACACGATTCATGCCGATTTAGTAGCTTATGCGTTCACATCGTTATTTTGTCCGGCAATCCCACCCGGCGAAAACGGGCAAAAATTGCGTCTTTGACCTGACCTGTGACGTCATCAGTGATCTTAGGATCAAATTTCGCATGTCATTCTGAAAGTTTATGTGCAGGACTATCGTTAAAGCTGTAGAGAGCAGAGTTCCACCGCCCATCGAGCACCACGTTGTGCGGGGTTTCAGTTTTCCGTGATGTTTTCTCCGTGCTCTTACATCCTAATGTACTCTGTTCCCTTTACGCCTGTCCCCGTTTTAAACACATTTTAAACTGACGCCGCTCCCCCGTCCCCACCCCGCCGCCGCCCTCAGCCCGAGTTCTACCAGGTGTGCCATACCAAGGCGCAGTACGAAGAATACGGTCCCAGCATCTGCCGACACAACCCAGTGTTCGGGACCATGTCGTGAGGAGCCGCCCCCGCGCTCACGGAGACACGTGGAGAGGCAACAGTGCCGCGACGTAGCCTCGCTGCCGATGGTGGCGTGGCTCGAGACCGATTCCTTTTCTTACACAATTTATAGCGTGTGGTCTGCCGGCCACCGGCCGCCATTCCATCAAGCGTCTGCGGCTGTAGAGAGGCGAGGTGGCAGGACGGCGGATCATGGAGCGGAATGACCGGCGTCGGCGAGGTCGGAGAGAGACAAGTGACGCGGGCCACAGCCAGTGCTTTGTTGTTAATTTGGATATCAGCCGCCCTCATGTGATTCGAATATGTAAATGAATACATTATCGCTGTATTAGTCGAGGTTTGTTTTGGATGCGGGGGAGTGGGAGTCGTGACACGCGGTTGAGGATGTGGGGGATTTTCTTGGTAAGTTGCCCCACCTGTCTGGTCAAAACATATGTCGTTGCACCGTTCTGCGAAATTCGCGCTTTGTGGGCGCAAATTGACCTTTGAGGTTGGCGTGCCCTAAAACCCTAATTACCCACTTAATTCGCGCTTTGTTACTGATTATGACAACTAACAAACATGATTATAGTTGTGACAAGGATGTATTACATAATCTGATAAGATGCCCAGACGTGTTTATGGGACAGTGACAGATCCAGAGATGTTACGACACAAAAACATTGTCACAAACAGCTTTATCCAGCTGGTAATGGAAATTACGTCCCATCCAGTCAGTACAATCCCGGCCGCGAGAAAAATGGATGATCTTTTCCACATTCACGAAGCATTGAGACCCATTCATCCGACAGCTGCGACACCCATGCAAATCTCATTGGCCTCGCCAACCAACGGAGGTGACACTGAGACTTCGGGAAATGACGAAATCTGTCACGGGCAGGGAGCGGTGTGGTCTGGGGAAACTCGCCTCTGCAGATCGGTTCAACGCCGAACCCTGCCAGCCGTTTCGCCCTTGCAGCACTGTAGGGGTCATAAACTGCCGCCAAATGTTATGCTATCTTACACTTGTTTGGACAATTAATGTCCATTGTCCCAGGGATGTAGTTGCGTATTCAGTTTGAGCGGCTTGAGCTCTTCCAACTTCGGCGAGGGGATGTGTGAAAGCCTAAACATGGCGGTCTAAATGCGTGAAGTGGGTCGAATGCGAGATAACTTCGAATCGTTAACAATTTTGATGGTACATTGAAGCCCGACTCCGTGAAGTTGGCGTCAATTTCGGATTCGAATTCAGTGCCGGTACCGATCGCTTCAAAAGCTGGTAAAGGATGTTGATCACGAAAATCACGTATTTTGATTTTGGAGGTCAAAGTCCAAGGAACGGGCAGCTCAAAACAGCTCGAGGGGCTGCTCCTATCGGGAAAATAATGACCTCATTCGATTCTACTGGCCAATATCACAGCCTTATGCGTTGATCGTAAATTGAAACCATAGAAGTCGCAAAGGACAGGGTGGCTCAAAGCGCCTCGAAGGACTGCTTCAATCGCGAAAATAATGGTATTGGATTATTTGGGTCAGTATCTAACCGCAGTCTTCGCAACTTCACTCTGTCTCGCAATTTTGAGACATTAAAAGGTCTCTTGGATCAGATCAAAACGCCTCGAAAGTTTGTTCCAATCGCGAAAGTAATGGTTTCATTCTATTCTTCGAGTCAATATCTAGCCGCAACCTTGTCAACTTCGCGAGCGTGCCTCGCAATCTTGAGACCATTTAAAGGGTCTCAAAGGACGGGGAGGCTCAAAACGTATCGAAGGGCTGCTCTAATCGCGATTATAATGGTCTCATTCGATTTATCGGGTCAATTAGCTGCATTTCACGCGTACCTCGCCAGCTTGAGATTGAGGGCATTAAACGATTTCAAAATACTAGCGAGAACAAAAAATCGATCCCGCAAAACCGCGGTTTTTGAAGAATACCTTCTCTCCTGCCGAACACACCGAACGTGTAAAAAGGGAAGGTCTAAAAGCTGATAGTTTGGCTGACATACCCATGCTCCGAAACTGCCAGGCCGATTCTCATAATCTCGATCATCATTAGATTCAGACAGGTTGGGAGAGGTGCCGTTTTGAGTTTATTTAATTTTGACTCACTCTAATTGTGGACTATATCGGACTAAAATTTATGGTACCGAGTTTTCAGACAAGCCCGTGCTCTGAGCCTATGGGACCGATCTGGTCGAATGAAACACCATTTGACGCGGCTTGGTCTGAAACGGTGCAGTTTGTAATATTATACAGATTGGTCCACTCTAAGTGGATCAAATTGGTTCAAACTAGAGCTGCCACTTTTTTGGCCTGTGATTACCCGCCCCGCCCCGCAAACCCCCTTCAACTACCCGCCAATACCCACAAGTCCATACAAGCTGCCAGGTGCCCATGAAAACCCACAAAGCAAATATCATATCACAATGGATAAGGTTCAACAATCAACACGTTCATAGGCAAATCATCAGAACAAATATCTCTAGCAAAGCTGTGCATCAAAAATGCATCACCTATCAGGTTTATTCACCTTACAAAACATTGTTTTTTCAATATTAAATTTGATTAAAATTCTGCTACCCGCGAAATACCCGCGTCAGCTAAAGGATTGCTTATGCTACCCGCTAACTACCCTCCGGGTAGTTGCTACCAGCACCTTGCTGGTAAGCGGGTAGAAAAGTGGCAGCTTTAGTTCAAACCCACCGCAAACCGTTGCAGACAAGCCCATGCTCTGAGTCTATTGGACCGATCTGGTCGAATGATACACCATTCGACGTGGTTTGGTCTGAAACGATGCAGTTTTGAATATCATACATATTACAATTTGGCCCACTCTAAGTGGTCCAAGTTGGTCCACTTAGAGTGGACCAATCTGTATATCTAATATTCAAAACTGCTCTGTTTCAGACTAAGCCACGTCGAATGGTGTATCATTCGACCAGATCTGTCCCATAGGTTCAGAGCTCGGTGGTTTTAATGGACCAATTTGGTCCACTTACAGTGGACCAAACTGTACAATATTCAAAACTGCACCGTTTCAGACCAAGCCGCGTCGAATGGTGTATCATTCGACCAGATTGGTCCCATAGGCTCAGAGCATGGGCTTGTCTGCAATGGTTTTCGGTGGGTTTGGACCAATTTGGTCCACTTAGAGTAACCCAATCTGTATAATATTATAAACTGCACCGTTTCAGACAAAGCCACGTCGACTGGTGTATCATTCGACCAGATCGGTTCCGTAGGCTAAGAGCATGGGCTTGTCTGCAACGGGTTTCGGCGGTTTTGGACCAATTTGGTCCACTTAGAGTAGACCAAGCTGTATAATATTCAAAATTGCTTTTTCAGACCAAGCTGCGTCGAATGGTGTATCCCCTGGATGTATCATTCGTGCAGATCGGTCCCATAGGCTCAGAGCATGGGCTTGTCTGCAAATTTGGTACCATGCTCCGATTTAGTCCACTTAGAGTGAATCAAAATAAAATAAACTCAAAACGGCACCTCTCCCAATCTGTCGGAATCTAATGGTGAAGAATTATGAAAATCGGCCGAGTAGCTTCGAGCATACGCTTTTCAGCCAAACTTATCAGCTTTTTAGACCCTGCCTAAAAAAAATTGCTTCACTAGCGTCGAAGGTTTCAGCTCCTGAAAAGCCTGCGGACTATGCAAATTTGTATGATGACGTCATCGGACCTCCTCACGACATTACTGATTTAAGTTTCGTGGTAACGCTTTCATTCTTGTGAATGTTTATATTTTTATATCAGTGACACGTATAATTTAATAATATGGTGATTTATGCTCATTGAATCTCAGGATTGGCTCTGTTTCACACTCATAGTGCAAATTGGAGAAGGTGTATCCCGTGAAGTTATTATGCTTCACTAGCGAGCCAATTATTGGGGGAATATTGACCAATGGTGATTCGTCATTTGTATGACTATTGGTACGCACATGATTGTGGGGTGTATACAAAGGGTGTATGTGAAACACCCCTAGAATTGTAAACAATCGTTTGTGAACTAGACTGGAATCCGGAATATAGGCAAATTTCAATTTGATATCGTTGAGGGTATTATCGTCTGGATCAGTCCCCATTCCTATTCAAACTGCTTCACTGTTTGAAGATATGTCAGGAGCAAGTCATCCTAGGCACGTTTCTAAAAGCAGTAGCACAGGAAATGAAGAAGACAGGTTCGTGACACATTAAATGTTATGTTTTGGCACAGTATTTTAGGGTTTATACGAAGTTTATTTTGTTATTTCATCACCCCCAATTTTTTAGAATGATTGGAACTGCTTCACAATGAAGGGTTTTCACTGAAATATGTCTACACCAGCTGTTGTAATAATTGTGACAAGTTACGAGAAAGCCACTGTAAGGTATTTATGTTCCAGGCACATCAGTCCTAGAATTATCATGTTGTTGATGGCATCAATTTTTGAAAGGTATTGATGCACTATGAAGAGTCTGAAATCTGTCTTTTGCATGTTGATGTATACTAGTGTCAGCATATTACCAAACATTCACTAAAGCATTTCCAGTTACAAGTGATATTGTGATTGCTCTAATTATATTTATTTTCAGAAGAAACTGCTGGGTGTGCTTTGCATCTGATGAAGATGACCGCATGGCCCTCTGGGTGAAGCCCTGCAGGTGTCGTGGGACTACAAAATGGGTATGCAATCCTGGGATTTGTTGGATAAGATGTTTTTTTTTTGGTAAATCCAGGAGACACTAATTATTGTTATCTCATTATTCTAAATATTTAAAGTAGGTGCTTGTATAATTGCCCAGACTGAGACCAAAGGGGGTGAGCTTGGTGAATGCTGGTCCTCAATTCTGTAAAATACATTAGGTATACAGTACTGTAGCTTCCCTATTTGAGTCAGATAATTTTGATCTGAGTCATCAGTAAAAACTTTGTAAAAAATTGTAATGAGTGATTCTGCTAAATATGTGCAGTTTCTGTTTGCTGTAGACCTAAAATTAACAGTTTTGGTGCCTATGGTCAGCAGTGTTGAGTTTGCTTTCTCCATTGCAACCCACTCTCTTGCCCATCAGGTGCACCAGACATGTCTGCAGCGCTGGGTGGATGAGAAACAGCAGGGCAACGCCATGGCACCAGTCCGCTGCCCACAGTGCAACACAGAGTACATCATCCTCTTCCCACAGATGGGTTAGTAGAATATATTGCCCCATCTCCACAGATGGGTTAGTAGAATGGACGATCCTGGTCCCACATATGGGTGAGTTAGAGTGTGCTGTGGGCATACAGTAAGTTTTGCAATAAGATGTTCAGTTCATTGGATTATCATTTTATGTCATAAGTAAGCCACAGATTAATTCACTGAATTTAACCCTTAGCTGAGTTGCTTCTTGCTAGAGAGCTGATGATAGAAAATGAAGGTGTGCAAATCAAACCATAAGTTAATGATTTTCACTAATTTTGGTATTTTTAGTATTTTTTTTTACTACATATGCATTTAAGCACTGATGCTGATGTAACTTTATCAATAAAGTCCTGTTCAAAGTCAGACATGTCAGGAAACAGTGATGTAAAGAGGCTAATGAAGAGTAGATTTTACAAACACTGTTGAACAGAGATAAGAAGCACAATTTACTCTTGTATGTTTTACATAAAAATTTAAGTTACACATGATTTATATACCAGACTTCAATGTATGAATAGCTTTCCCAACATTCTAGGCAATTTAGACCCAATGTGTTAAATAACATTTCAGTGATGCATTATTTTGTATGACTGTGTTTCTTTGGGATTCCTACCATCAGTAATTCAGGGCAGTTTGTTGATGATTAAAGAATATATGATAGTTTGGTGCTCTCTTACCATCTGCTTCCCCATGCCCAGCTGTGATCAGGATCTCCTTAATATGTTTATCATCTTTGCTCATCATTGATGCCATGTAATCATAGTTGCTGTAGTTTCCCAAGTTCTGATCATCATCATTACTGTTTCTCACAATGTCTGCTATTGGGTCTATCAATTTGATGATGGTAATTGACCTGATATCCTTGACTCCCATCTGACTGTTCCCAGGTCTGGTGGTGATGGTGATGGACCTGACATCCTTGACTCCCATCTGACCGTTCTCAGGTCTGGTGGTGATGGTGATGGACCTGACATCCTTGACTCCCATCTGACCGTTCTCAGGTCCGGTGGTGATGGTGATGAACCTGACATCCTTGACTCCCACCTGACCGTTCTCAGGTCCGGTGGTGATGGTAATAGACCTGACATCCTTGACTCCCATCTGACCGTTCTCAGGTCCGGTGGTGATGGTGATGGACCTGATTGACGAGTTCATCAGCCGGTCGTGTCCGTTCGTGGCCGCCGGGGTGGTGATCGGCTCTGTCTACTGGACGGCCGTCACCTTCGGAGCCGTCACCGTCATGCAGGTGAGGACGGACGCGGTGACACCGGTGACGCGGTGATACCAGGTTTGGAGTGTTTGACAGGCGAGAGGTGTCGCGAAGGTACCTGGTCTGGGACGTGGGCGGTGTGGCGGTACATACATTTGAGTTCGGGATCGTGACCGTGATGAAAGTGATTGTTTGATGCTCTTGGTGAACAGCTGCAAACGTTTGCTCTTTGGATTGCCTCTGCTGCTTCAATCGTCCTTTTACCTCACAAACTCAGTGATTATATAACATGTTGTACACTCAACGTATGGCCACCGGCACCGTCTTACCGATCTTGCCGCTGCTTACCGTCACGATAATGCCTCCTGCCCTCATGCCCGGTGTGGTTCCCAAATACACCAATCATTCGTATTGCTGGGCCGACCCACGACCACGACGTCGGCGCGTCTACACACCCTATTCACTACCTTCACGTTCGTTACCGTGTCGGCGCTTGTCTCGGCGTGGCGACTGTGTGACGCCTGTGCTCTGTACACCATCAGGTGGTGGGTCCCCGCCAGGGCCTGGCCGCCATGGAGCAGGCCGACCCCATCTTCCTGCTAGTCGGCCTGCCCACCATCCCACTGCTGCTCATCATGGCCAAGATGGTGCGCTGGGAGGAGGCCGTGCTGCGCTTCCTACGCTCCAGCGCCGTCCGACTGCCGCTGCTGAAGCACCTGCTGCCGCCGCCGCCGCAGCTCGTCACCCCCGCGCAACCCTACGTCGACACGCTGCCGCTCAACGACCCGGTGTCGGCCACGCGGGTGCTGTGCGGTGCGCTCCTGTTCCCCACCGTGGCCACGCTGGCCGGGAAGGCGCTGTTTGAGAGCGTGCCCAGCCGGCTGCAGCGCACGCTGCTCGGCGCGGCGGCGTTCGTGGCCGTCAAAGGAGCGCTGAAGATTTATCACAAGCACAAGCAGCTGATTCGGCTCAGTCTCAGACAGGTGTGTGATCGAGTCTCAGACGGGTGTGTGATCGAGTCTCAGACGGGTGTGTGATCGAGTCTCAGACAGGTGTGTGATCGAGTCTCAGACAGGTGTGTGATCGAGTCTCAGACGGGTGTGTGATCGAGTCTCAGACAGGTGTGTGATCGAGTCTCAGACGGGTGTGTGATCGAGTCTCAGGCGGGTGTGTGATCGAGTCTCAGACGGGTGTGTGATCGAGTCTCAGAGGGGTGTGACCGATCTGTGGAGAGGCATCGAGGCATCTGAGGAGTGGGAATGGAAGGGAGGGAGGGGTAGGAGAGGAATCGCAAATAAAGGGGTAGCCTCTGCGTGAGAGGGGATTTCGTGTCAATAGAGATCCAGGCAATTCTACAATTAGCTATCGCCGAGTAAGTGGCTTCTATTCGCTAAGATATGTAGTTTGTGATTGCACTTACGATGACGCTTCGCAATCACAGTGGACGTGGGATGTGCAAAGACAACAATGAGGTGTGCGCAATGCTTTCTTTGCGTTCACTCTGATAATTCTGTTGCAGGTGCTGAACTTCGACGACGAGAACGCAGTGAACATCCGACAGCGCCAGTCGCGAGAGAACGGAACCAGTGACGCCGCCGACAACGTCCAGTGAACAGCGCGTCTCACTGGGTGCTGATAACGTCAAGTGACTGGAGTGGCTCGCGAGGACGTTGGCCGCAGGCACCGGCCGAGACGACTCGCTATAACGCGGTTGTCCTGAACCTGTGCTTCGCAGCACCGGACGCTGGGGCGCAGTGGCTGCGCGTCCCTCGGTGACGCGTGATCAGCGGATGCTGAAGACTGAGTGGCTCGATAATCCGGACTGCGATTTGGATCTGGCTCGTCGCCAGCGGTGTCATTGGCGGCCGTTGCGGGAGTGACTCGATAATCCGGGCGCCAGATGCGCCAATGCGATGCGAAAACAAAGCTGACAGTGAAATCAATGTGAAGGGCCCTCGACGTGTTAATGCACTACTTTCTCTGTGGAATGATTGTGAGCCACATGTGATAACTAGCTAGAATCTTTTGCAGAGGGCTGTTTGATTCAGTGACGGTGGTATGTGTACTCGCAAACTATAAGTTAACACATGCCAAAGTCAAAGCATGTCCTGTATTAAGAACCTACTAGACGTTCTTCGCCCGTGTGACGGCATCGGTTTAGCGTTTCTTAGGCTTAGCGCATAACTCCAGCGAACATGTTCAATGTGGCTATGTAACTGTTGGTACAATGAAAGGTCGAGGGAGGATGATTGGGCGATACGTCCGGCATCGCACTGGTGTGTAGAATTGCCAGAGACGGTTGGTCGACCGCCAGTCTGTTATGTTGAGTGTCGCTCTCTGTGTACGAGGGTCGGATGTGGAACCGGCGCCTTTCTTGGTGAGCCGCCATGGGGCCCCCACCTCATCGAGCATCATACCGCTGTCTTGGATTGCCTGTCTCGCATTGATAGGTACATGAAATGGATTGTTGATGGCGTGTACCGATGAAACACGGCGGTAGCTTGTTCCCGAATTATGCGGCGATTGCCGTGGTGCCGTGCTAGCAGCTTCAGGTTAGCGGTGGATGTTCTGTAGATGTCCAGTTCACAATTTGACCCGACCTGACGTGCGCGCTGTGTCAGGAAGATGAACTTGCTTTGTACAGTTGTTCGATCCTTGTTGCGTTCAAAAATTCGAACACAATTTTTGCGTTAAAAAATTCGAACCGAATACGAACTTCTATTCTGGATTTAAAATGTCGTGAACATGTGGGTATCGAAGAAATATGAGTCGTGCGCGGAGGTACTGCGCTGATGCACTTACATACATGACGCCATTCAATCCTGTGTTCTTCCATTAGTTAATACAACGTATAAGCCGGGAATGCTCGTTCCATTGTTCTTGCAGACATCCCTTCATTATAAAGTGTTCGTGCGGACATGTCTCCGTCCTCAAACCAGTAGATGCAAATGCTCGGTCTCAACCGTGCCGTCTCTTACCGTAGACCCTACTGATTTTAGTGTCATTTTGTATTGCAGGAGCGTAAGTCTCGCAAGTCTGTTATCCATTCCGTTTTTCTCGTCTTATATGCATGATGAAGTGCTCTGCTTCTTCAGAAACCCATCTAGACGTGGAGTGTGAGAAGTGACTGGCCAAACGGGCGGGTGGCAGGGGCAAAACAAAAACTGCGCAAAATGCAAAATACACAAAATACGCAAAAAAGCGGCGCAAAATACAGTTTGAGACATTTCCTAACGCAGAAGGAATTCTTAGCAACTTTAACAAAGAAAAGTCAGTTTCAAACCGTCGAGCATAAGCAAGCGGTATCCGATGAGATTTCTGAATTTTGTGAAACTTTGTTCGTCCCGCCCAAGCCGCCAGAAGCCTCGGGGCCTTGCTAAATACACCGGTGTTTTGCCTTTGTAAAACAAATGTCTGAGTACTTCAAACATGACACATCATCTTCTCAAGCTAACGACTTATGTGCAAGACCGTAAACGGAGTCGAGAAAATACTTATTTAGGGTTAAGACATTTATACTTAATTTGGCAGTACTTTAAGCTTTGACTAATTTGTTTACATTCTCCCTACTTTCATGTTTACATCAATGTGGGTGTGGGGTTTCAGCTATGTCCGGAGTTACGGGTCGGATGAGGAATGTGCGTTTGCCGAAAAGTACCAGACGTAAGTAAACATGACTTTCTGCCCTATGCGAATAATATTTAGGAGTTCTTTGTGGTATGGTCTTGCCTGGGCATTCGATTGTTTTAATTCGTAAATGTATCTGGTGCGCATTTTTTGTCGCTTTGTTGGCTGCCGGTACATTATATGATATTTACATTATTTGCTACATTTTGGAAGCATTCAAGTCTTAAATGCTTCTAAATTTCCTTTTTTCTGGATTGATGACTTAGTGATAAAAAGTTGATTCCACCACATTAGGTACATTGCAATTGGTCCACTCACATTGCCTGGACTGGAATTGGTGGGTCCTTGTTGATTATCTATATTGTTTTCCTGTTTCTGCTCTTGTGTTAACATATCTACTTATTTGAATTGTAGGCTACAAAAATGTAACACATCTGAGTGCTGCTTGGCTCCCTGCAGCATAGATTTAGGCTGCACACGTCATACTCGGGTGACAACTCACATCTGAAGTGCAGCACAGTCGGGCCAAACACTTCCACAAAATATGTGTGCAGCGAAAGGTGGTGAGAAGAACTTGTCAAATAGTGTGCTGCTGGCACTTCTACAGGGGAAAATAATTTAATATCACACTTAATCATACTTTGACAATTCACCAATACACCACAGAGCGTCTCTACACCACAATCACGCCTTATGCCAGACATTTGAATCAAAAGTGTGCCAAGTTCGTCCCCTGCATCCTGAATTTCAGGCTGCACAAAACCGATTCAGGCTGCAGGTGACATCACATGTGTGATGGCATACACTGCGGGACCTGAAAAGGCCTCTACTGCGCATGCGTGCTGCAGCTTACTGTAAAATTGTACAATAGGCTGCGTTAAACGAACACCGCTCTGTGATTGTGATGGATGGCAACATGTCTGCAACATGTCTCTGTCTCTCCATGTTGCCATGACTATTCCTTGAACACCATGAAGCAAATATTTATTTATATTGATATTTTGAGCTCCAGCATGCCTTCTCCGATCTCACCTAATTTTATCCAGTATGAAGAGTATTACAAAGTTGAGGGTGTCTGTTTTAATGGATAATTGTAATGAAGTTTTAATTTATTGTGTTTTTTTCCTGTCTCTTGTTACAAGATAATGAAACTAATTTGTAAAATAATTTAATGAGTACTATAACCTGATTGCATACACAACTCTGCAAATGCCTATTAAAAACAATGATTGTCTGTGTAAGTAAACTAATAGCTACCTTATCTCACAGCTTTGAACATCTGGCCACTGCACTGGGGTGTTCTCAAACCTCATTCTTCACTAGTTTGCATTATTTGCATTATTAACATACACTCCAGAACTCTCATTTCATGCTGCCTGCTGCCCTATTCTGTGGTGTGAATATCCTTGTTTCATGGAAAAATAAACACAGTTGACAACTAACATCCATAAGACAGGTTTGTCTGTCATAACCTAACTAGCCTTGTTATGCTAATGGTTTTCATCTATAAATTGCTTTGCTCAGATGATTATCCAGAATTTATGCTTTCTGAGTGGGTTGCCATGATGGCAGTGCCAAACTAACATTACAAAATGATTAACAGTGCAAAATGACCTCTGCTGTCAATATGCCTGTAACCCCCAATAAACAAACATGACAATCCTGTTTGACACACTGTTCTGTCAGGCTGTTGTGACAGAAGATATGTTTTCTGACCTCATGGAGCAGCTGTGACCATTGCAGTCAAATGGTTGCTGGCATATCAGAGAGACAACCAGCCCATACCAACAAAGCCCAGTCAAGAAGAGAACAGGTCATCCTCCACCAGCTGTGGGTGAACCGGTTACCCCTCCTACAGAACACGCTGGAGATGGAGGAGGCCCAGAGAGGACAGCCTATGTCCAGAATGTGGCAAACCTTAGGACACAGAGCAGTGAGCTTGTTATCTTGTGATGCCCTGTGCAGCTGCGGGCACGATTCAGACACCTGAGCTGCTCCTGCACACCCTAGATCCAGCTGTGTGGTCAGCTGCTGCACGGGGACCCAGATGGGGTCGTGCGGCTGCTCATCCGCGCGACTGGACTCCCAAAGGAGCCTGCACAGCTACACCAGCCAGGAGGCCGGTCCAACCTGTTGAAGGAGATCGTGATCGCAGAACAACGTGTCCGACCCTCTGCACAGGAACGGTCTGTGCTTCGACAGTCGGCCACGGAAACGATCTGCTCAAACGGCACCTGCGCCGCTCCCTCCGTGCCTGACCGGCCACCGTGGTAATCATGACGTCTCACGTGATCCGCTGTATACTGGCAGGCCGCCGTGACAGCGACGAGGAGCCGATCCGGATCGACTTCTCCCGGCCGCCCTCCGAGAACATTCTCGAGTTTGTGTGGCGCGCGTGTCAGCGCGAGGGTGTCAGTCGCGGCCAGCGGCTGGCCTACCTGAACGCGCTGGTCAAGGTGTTCTCCAGCATGGACGCTCATCAGGAGCTGACTATTCAGAGGGAGGAGCTCATCTACTGGTGAGACGGCGGACGGTGGAACTGTGTGGTGGAACTCTGAATGGTGCCCTGGTATGTCACTGAAGTGCAGCAACGCGTTTGCCTTTCGGCCTCAGTGGTGACTCAAATACTAACCATGAAACTGTAAGCGCTGCATTGACTTGGAACGTCAACCTCTTGTCATGTGTGCTATTTTTTCTTTAAGCTTTTCTGTCGACGGAAACAATTGTAACTTTAAAGACAAAATGCTTCAATTTATGCATGATTCTGTCATCCATACTCAATAGTGGCCGAAACTATCGGCTGCCAGTGCGCTATTCCGTAGTGAGTTTTACGACTTCTGACGTCGGTCGCTGTCGAACGTTTTCCGTTTCTCTGTACCTTACCTACCCTTCAGTGACTCCATGTGCTGGGCCATGTGTTCTGACAGCCTGCGAGTGCCGCTGGTGAACGAGACGAAGGAGGTCCGCGCCGCCGGCTACCGGGTGCTGCGCTACCTCATCAAGCTTCCCGAGGATGTCTGCTCCGTCATCAGGTTCCAGGTAGGACGGGCTGGAGTGGGTCCGTAGTCCATATTCTACTCGTCACCTTTGGTTGGGCGGTGGCTGGGCTGTGTCGGTAAATCGCCTATGACTGGATGCTCGTGGGGAAGTGACACAGCGCTGGAGTAATTTTTGGTCCTAGAGCCGCACGAATTTGCTTTCATTCTTTTGGTGTAGCTTGACGACTTGCCCGTGAGCACTGAAGAGCAAGTTATGTTTTACTGTTGTATCCTGCGACCATATTTCGAGCCGCCATTTACAACTCAATCTCTATTCTGCTGGATACTGATTCGGTTTACTGACGTCTGCGTCTTTCCGTTCCTGCTCCCTCACATGTGACGCCTGCCCTCTGCCCGCGTCAGATCCCAGTGCTGATGGTACGCTCACTCGACCTCATCCTGGACAACACGGTGGAGCGCGTGCAGGCGCTGCGGCTGGCGAGGACCCTGCTGACGGTGGCGCCGCGCCTGTTCCCGGCCGATCTGACCCGCTGCCTGCTGGCTATCACCGCCGACGGGCCGCTGGAGAGGGATAAACTCTGGATGATCACACTGGCCACCATCACACAACTGTGTAAGGCGCCGCGACGGCTGCAGTCATACAGCTCTCTCTGTAGGACGGTACGCTGTCGTGTTGGTGCTCTGATCCCTATGGTAGACAAAGCCTTATGCGTTAAGCTCTAGAGTAAACGCACAACTCGTAAGCCCGGTGCAACTCGTAGTCGTAACGAACAATCGTGGTGACCTAACCCGTGCCCCGG
>JARFNZ010179225.1:0-15913 GCA_031763405.1 Balanus nubilus
CGGCGGCGCTGCGGGGCCCGCGTCACCGCCGGCCGCCGCCAGCCCGCCCCCAACCGACACGTCCGACGACTCGGTGACGCGGCAGCTGGAGACGTCGCTGGAGGAGAGCTGGAGCCAGCTGGAGGCGTTCAATCTGCAGCAGCGCGGCCGGCTGGTGAACAGCGCTATGGACGACTTCCCGTCCTGGACCGGCGACGACTTCTCTCGGGAGGCCACGCCCACGCCGACCTTGCTCAGCCCGACGCCGGACACCGACCTGAACCTGGAGCAGCTGGTGCTCTGTGACTGCGACATTCCGGAGCTGCCGGAGTGCCGGCAGCTCACGCTCAATATCAAGTCGACCTGGGGTGACATCCACTATGTCGGGCTCAACGGCATCGAGGTGTTCGGGGCCGACGGCCTGCCGATCAAGGTGACATCCATCTCGGCCGAGCCAGCCGACATCAACGTGCTGCCCGAGTACCAACGCGACCCGCGTGTCGTCGCCAACCTGGTGGACGGTGTGAACCGCACACAGGACGACATGCACCTGTGGCTGGCGCCGTTCACGCCCGGCGCCGACCACCTGGTGCGCCTCGACCTGGGCCGCCTCCGGCGACTGGCCATGCTACGCATCTGGAACTACAACAAATCGCGTTGCCACTCCTTTCGCGGCGCGCGTCACGTCGAGTTACATCTGGACCGGCGGCCGCCATTCTGCGTGGAGGTGGCGCGCGCCTGCGGCGACATCCTGGGCGGCACAGAGGCGTTCGGCGACACTATCCTCTTCACCACAGACGACGCAGTGCTGGAGCGCGTGTCGCGCCACGACGAGTCGTTCGCCGCCGAGCCGGCCGACGCGACCGACGACTCGGCGCTGGACCAGGCCGACAGACCGCGCACCGCCGACGCCGACGAGACTGTGGAGCGGCCGTTCACGTCTGAGCTGCGCGAGCGTCCTCTGACGGCAGCCGGCAGCGCACTGCGCGCCCGTGAGCTGCGGCTGGTGCTGACCTCGTCCTGGGGCGCCGGCTGTCTGGGCCTGACCGCTCTGGAGCTGCTCAGTGAGAGTGGAGATCGAGTGCAGCTGAGTGCCGACCAGCTGAGCTCATCTGCGGCGGGCGGCGAGCTCGCGCGGCTGGTGAACGGCGAGCAGCTGACCTGCGACCCGCGCCACATGTGGCTGGTGCCGTGGTCGGCCGGGCAGCAGGTCACCGTCACCGTCCGGCTGGTGGCCGCCACCTGGCTGTCCGGCCTGCGCGTCTGGAACTACAACAGCTGTCCCGAGGAGGCCGACCGCGGCGTGCGCACCTGCCTCCTGGAGGTGGACGGGCGCCGCGTGGGTCCGCCGGACGGCTTCCTGCTCCGGCCCGGGCCCGGCCACCTGCACTACAACTGCGGCCAGCTGCTGGACTGGTGCGGCGTCGGCTCGCCGCCGCCGCCCTCGCCGCCCCAGCCGCCGCCGCAGCCGGCCCCACGGCTCACACTGACCGACGCCGTCGGCTGCGACGAGTACGAGGCGCCGGAGATGCCGCGCGGCTTCGTGTTCCAGCTGCAGCTCATCTCTAGCTGGGGCGACCCGTACTACATCGGACTGACGGGCCTGCAGCTGTTCGATGCCGCCGGCCGGCCGCTGCCGCTGACGGCACAGCACGTGGCCGCTCACCCGGACAGCGTCAACGTGCTGGACGGCATCAGCCATGACGTGCGGACGCCCGACAAACTGGTGGACGGCGTCACGGGCAGCCGCGACGGCCGGCATTCGTGGCTGGCGCCGCTGCTGCCCGACTGCCTGAACCGCGTCTACGTCGTGTTCGACCGGCCGCAGACCGTCTCCATGGTGAAGCTGTGGAACTACGCCAAGACGCCGAGTCGCGGCGTGCGCGAATTTGGCCTGCTCGTCGACGGTTTGGTGGTATACAACAGCGTGCTGGGCCGCGTGCCCGAGACCAGGGGCCGCCAGGAGCCGGTGCCCTATCATACAGTACTCTTCACCTCCAATAAGGAGATCGCGCGCCGCGAGCGGCACTCGGTGTGCAGCGCCTCGCTGGACCATCACCGGGTGCGGCTGCTGAACAACATGCGGCCGCCGGCGGGGCTGGCCGGGCGCGGTGGCCGCGGCCAGGTCGAGGTCGAGGTGGACCAGAGCCGGCGGCCGCTGACCTCGCAGACTAGCCTGGCTGCCGTCGGCGTCTGAGACGGCGCAACGCACTGACTGTTGGCCGCAGTACCTGGCGTGGACCCGCAGTATCTGGCGTGGACCCGCAGTATCTGGCGTGGTTTCGCGTGTTCGAGATGTCTCCTGTGATTATATAGCCGATGATACTTTGCTCGAGCTAGGCCCAGCCTACTGTTTACCAGCGTGCACCGCACCCGCATGCTAGAGTGTTGTGACGGGCGTGGTCCTTGCATTGCGGGAAAATGCGTGTTTCAACTGTCGTGATCTTCGTTCATTGTGATCCCGTGGTGCATTGATGCCAGAGTGGGTACAACGTGCAGTATTATCTTAGTGAATCTCGCTTTGCCGAGCATCGACCCCACAGTTATAGTATTCGATGTGTGTTCGTGATATCGGGTGTACCGGGTCTGGCACGTCTACTGAGGTGCAGTAGTGCCATATCTGTTCCGTGTCCTCATTTTGTCCTCGTGGCTGTATCTGCGTGCCAACTGCCGCAGGCTGTTACATCCAGTTAGCTTTATGGCACGCGTACCCCTGTAGGATCGCAATACGACGATTGACAGCTGCTGTGGTTGTTACTTAGAGTGTTAACGCATTAATAAATGTTTGACCGTGACTGGTATGAATGTTAGTTTTTCACATTGCCTTGTTACGTGAGAAAATCGAGTGACCGAGTCCGTGACTTCATTTTGTGTGTGCGGTATGGCAATAACGACGCTATGTATGCTGGATGGAGTGTCGTGATTGGTAGACTCCAGAGTTGTGCTCGACTCATATTTGTCCGACAGACTCGACTCTGACTCATTTCCGAAGGACTCTTACTCAACCCTGACTAAAGTATTTGTTCGAAGGTTTTAACTCGACTCAACTCTGACTCATTTGTTTTTGCCTCTGACTCAACTCTGACTCAGAGAGGCGGTGAAAGATTGTTGAGTCGACTTAAGATTGACTCAAGATTGAGTCGACTCCTTTTTGACACAAAGGCACCAAAACTTGTTAACCGCGGAGGGGGACGATCGGGGATATTTTGAAGTCGATTCTTTCCATGCGACGCCATAAGCGCAATGTTAAAGCTACCAAATCTTGAAACTGCTATTTCAAGCCACTCATCATCACATTTGACTCAGAAGAATGAGTTGACTCAACTGACTCAATCAGCGTCCAGGTCACTCAACTCTGACTCAAGCGATAATCCATGTGACTGACCTCTGACTCGACTCAATCTAACAATTTTCTTGACTAGCTTAACTGACTCAACTCATTTGAGTCAGGGTTGAGCCAAATTTGACTTAACGATTCACAGCCCCAATAGGCTAATGTAGACTCGATGGGCTTATGTGCAGTGTCAGGGCGCTGACCGCGCCGCTACCGCACCGGCGAGACGTAAGGGAATGTGTCAAAAACATTTTGTAACGGAACAATCTTCCACTTCCAGTGCCGTCCACTTTGCGATTGGCTTGCATTTGAGCCAGACTCTGATTCATCTGGTTCGTATTTCTATTAAAGTCGCGATATCTAATATATAATATTGTTTTGCTAACACAGAAAACAACAGCTATAACCCACGTTGTCAAGCCCACTAAATCACGTCTCACAGTTCTGATCACACTATACAACAGCTGACCATACACTTTGATTGAGCTGGAAGACGAATATTCTGTTAATCAAATGTTATAGTGAAAGTAAGTACAGCAACCAAGATAAAATTGATCTTCAAGCAAGACTGTCAAGCATTAAACGTGATTTACCCCGACGTCACAAGCGGAAAATGTTACTCGGTGCCCGGTGGTGAGTTAGGTATACGACTCGTTATATATCGCCCTGGCGCCTGACCCTGGTGAGACTCGTTATATATAAGTCCCTGGTGCCTGGTTAAAAGGTCAGTAATCATGAAGTAGCGGGGAATCAGTTACGACTATCCGCCGCTGCCGCTAAAATCCCCCCGCTCAGCGCGAGGGTGAGCTGCCGAAGAAGAGTGCCCAGCTGGGTCGCCTGAGGCTGGGTCGCCGCTCGCTGCTCAGGTCGGTGATGGTCACCAGCGGCGGTGACGGCGGCCGAGCCTCCTCTGGCGGCTTCCCACTCTGGTCCTCAACAGTCACCGGGTGGTCTTCATTACGCCAAGTTGCCTCCCTGTGTCCATTTGTGGTCCCGTTCGTGGCTTGACCTTGTCCAGCGTCCCATCCGTTCAGCTCCTGTTCGGGTTCATTCTGCTGCGGCTGCTCCTCGGGCCTGGTCCTCCGTCTCCGTTCCGTCTGAGAGGTCCTCCTCCGACGGCCTTCGACTCCGACGCCGTCCTGCTGGCGCTCGTCCTGCGTTTCCCTCCTTCGACGCACCACATTCTCCGTGGGCTGCCCGTCCTCGCTGCGCGCGGGTCGCCGCCGCCTGACGCTGCCCTCCTGCGTGTCGGCGGGCTGCTCGCCGACCTGACCGCCGTCCCCTTGTCGCGTCTCCTGCTCAGACCGCTCCTGCAGCGTGGCCAGCGAGGGCACGGAGCGGCTCTCCCTGAGCGGCCGGCCGGCGAACGCAGCGGCCACTCCCAGCCGCTGGCCGGCCGCGCCCCGCTTCCCCCTGCCGTCGGGCGTGACCGTGCCCGACGCACGCGGGCTCGTCCGGGACGACTCGGCGCGGCCGACGTCCGCCGGCGCGGTTGTCTTCCGTCGAGGGGCCGGCTTGCCCTCCCGGCTCTTCCCTAGTGACTCCAGATGCGCGCTGCAGGACGCCGAGCGTTTCATACCGCCCGGCGCCGAGCCGTCCAGGCTCTTCAGACGAGACCCTACGCTGATGCTGCCTATACTGAACGCCAGCGACGGCTTCCGCGTGGTGTAGGTGCTGCGCAGCGCCGGGCCCTGGCGCACCTTCGGGTCCACCGGCGGCGTCTTCGGGTTCTGTTTGGCGTTGCAGATGCGGTTGAGCACCAGCGAGCGGCGCATCTCGTTGTACTGCTTGGTCTGCTCTGCCTTGCCCTTGGGTGGCTTGACGCTGGGCAGCGGCGGGTCGTCGGCGGCCGGCTCCGGCGGCGGCGGCGGCACCGGCCACAGCTCTGGATTGCGCCGCAATATCACGATCTTGTCGCCCCCGGCGATCTCGCGCTGGCTCTCGAGCACGAAGCGCGGGTCGCTGAGCACGTGTCGCGGCTCGGGAAACGTCAGGTGGTCGTTGGTGTGCGGCCCGATGACGATGACGATGTCGCCCCGGAACTCGGCCAGGTACTGGTTCCAGTGCTCCATGCTGTGGAAGTAGCAGGTCATCAGGACGGAGCCCTCCGGCACGTGGCGCGTCTGCACCTCGTCGATGTAGATGTGCTCGATGAAGGGTTTGACGCCGTAGCGGCCCTGCCACCAGGCGCGGTCCACCTCGTAGCCAATCACCTCGATACCTGCCAGACAGCGGACAGCCGGGGTTAGTCCTGGAGTCAGGTCACACCCCTACAGCACAGCACAGCACCACTGGAGGTCATCACAGCACCATTTTAGGTCATCACAGTCATAGCACTTCTGTAGGTCATCACAGTACCGCTGAAGGTCATCGTAGCACCACTGCAGGTCATCTCAACATCACGTTAGGTTATCACATCATCGCTGGAGGTCATCATAGCACCACTGGAGGTCACCACAGCGCCACTGAGGTCATCCCATGACCACTGACCACGACGCGTCACCAGATCACAATACCCTTATACGAATTGTACTTTCTTTACTGTCTCCATCCAATAAGAATCATGATGTTTTGCTTTTGTAGCTGTTGAGTTTTGATCATTTCTGTCGAAAATGGCTTAAAAATTATTTATTGACTACATGGGGAGTCTCAACTATAGAGGGTCATATTTCAGTGTAATCTGCCTGTAATTCCGACTCCGCCTGACCTCTTCTGGTCCGGTCAGATCGCAGCAGCTGACCTGACCCTCACATGACCCCTGACCTTCGATACCCTCCGCTCCAGCAGGCGGCACAGCAGCCGCCCTCTTTCCTCGACAGCGACCCGGCCAGCGTCCTCCGAAATGTCGGCACGCCTCAGAAGGCCGAGAGCGAGGTCAAGACACGAGTCAAGCCCGAACCGGCGACCAGGACAGAAAAGGCTGAGAGCAAGACAGATTCCTATAGTGACTCTGACCTTGGCAGGTAGGACAAAACATTAAGAAAGTATCCAATGGCAACTGGAGAGCACTGAGGGTCGCCGGTGGTTGCGCGTGCGTGCGTGTGCGCGTGCGTGTGCGCGTGCGTGTGCGCGTGCGTGTGCGCGTGCGTGTGCGTGTGCGCGTGCGTGTGCGTGTGCGCGTGCGTGTGCGCGTGCGTGTGCGCGTGTGTGCGTGTGCGCGTGTGTGCGTGTGCGTGCGCGTGCGCGCGTATGCGCGTGCGTGCGTATGCGCGTGCGTGCGTATGCGCGTGCGTGCGTATGCGCGTGCGTGCGTGCGTACGTATGCGCGTGCGTGCGTGCGTGCGTATGCGCGTGCGTGTGCGCGTGCGTGCGTGTGCGTGCGTGTGTGCGCGTGCGTGTGCGCGTGCGCGTGCGTGCGTGCGTGCGTGTGCGTGTGCGTTTGCGTGTGCGTAAAGGCGACTAAATGATAGGTTTCGCGATTTCAAATGAATAAACTATTTTGATACTTTCTAGGCTCATAGCTCATGTTTCCACAGTAGTCAGCTCCATCTCAGGTCATCATTCATAAAAGCACAGCACCTTCGACATTGCATGTATGAAACGCTATCGTTATTACATTTGCAGCGACGAGGACGACTATTCTGACATAAGCGATCTGAGCGACCCCGAATACGCCGATGATAGCTCGAAAGCGAACCCGTTCGCCGATGGAGACGACTCGGCCTCTGACTACGAAGGTAACGTGCTCCGCGCGGTCCACGACTAGTTACTCGGTCTCACTTGCAAAATGTGGTGTGCAGTGTCTCATGATTGGACTTTGTCTTGGGTGTCAAAGTGGAAAATTGAAGCAAAAAAGACTATGAGAGTGAAAAATTGTGCAACAATGGGAGTTTGGTTTGTATTGGCACATGCATTTTTGGCATCTTTGTGTCATAATAATTATACAGATTTTCATCTATTAACTTGGGAGTGAAAAGTTCACTTACATAATCAAGAATGAGAGTGGAAAACTATTCACATCTGGGTGACATTTCCCACCATAATCAGCAAATTTGGGGACACTGGTGGTGTGGGTATGAGACCTGCTGACAATGCTAACATTGTTGCGCGGTAGCTGAAACCTTGCGCATATGTAAGCTTGTCCTGCATATTCCACATCACATTTAGATTTGTTTGACATTTCGGCCATGTTTAAACATCAACCCCACATCTCGACAACGTTTTGTGGGCCGCTGCTGACAGTGGCATTCCGTAAACGTCGGAGCGGGAGTTCTCTCAGGGACATGCTTCTCGAGTCGATCGTCCGTCATTTGTTGCTCAGTAGACGCCACTACTCATTGTCCGGTGAATGTTGATGTTCCACTTCGTATTTATAATTAATGTGCTGCCGGCAGATAACTGGCCTATGATGAGTGGGACTTTACCAACCCCGTCCCTCCTATGGGCGCCGATAGCCGCGCAGTTCGAGCGCCTTAACCCCCTCCCCCCAATAAGTCAGTCAATCAACTCCACCCTTCCCACAGACAACCATTCTGTGATGAGCGGGATGACGGTGGCGTCCGTCTCGTCTCTGACGCCGTCGCTGGTCGGAGAGACGCTGGGCGGCATCTCCCTGACAGAGACGCCGGCTGCGCCTGGCACCGACCTGCCGGCGCTCCACCTCAGCCTCTTCCCGCACGTGCCGCCCACCATCAACTTCTGCCAGTACAACGAGAAGGTGAGCCGTGGAGCGCGGCTGGAGGCCGGCGTCGCATGGGCGGCGCGGCGGCGGCTGGTCGCTGTCAGAGTGTAGGGAGGTTGTGGTAGAACAGGCAGATGGTGGTGGATACAGGCAGCAAGGTCAGTGTGACTTGACTACTGCATTTCACCGGGGAAGTTTCGGAATGCACTACAGTCTGGTTGTGTTTGTTTATATTGTTATTGGGTTGCAGTTGATGAAACCAGGGCATAGCATGAAATGCATATTTTAAGCAGTATCAAAGCAAGCGATACAGCCTGACGAAGATGTCTGATGTGTGCAAGACAGACCATACTGACCCCACCTGTCCCCTATGTCCCCTCAGACAGAGGAGCTGCCGTCCTCCGTGAAGCGGCTGCTGCGCTGGCGGCTGAGCACCATCACACCACAGCTGGTGCGGCAGACCATCACCAACTCCGGACTCCGGCTCACCAAAAGTACGAGCCAGTTGCTTGCCCCCCTTCCCTTCACCATTATCAGTCCAGTCAATCACCCGCTCCCCGCTGGCTGCCTCCCCGCGGCCGGTATGTTGCTGTACAGTGCTGTAGACTGTGTTCGCTGGCCCACCGCCTGGCTAAAGTTGCTCATATTACGCTTGGACCTCGTTGCTGGCTTCGCTCATGCGCTTATTATTAAATGAATAACGCAAGATTGACTTGGTAGCATTGTGCTTTCTGTATGCGGTGATTTAATAGTTTGCACCCAGCGCAGAAGCGAAGGTTGGTGGCAATGGTAGTCAACATACACATGACATTCACGGTATACCGCTAATTTGGTGACTCACATGCAATATCTTAGCCTTTGAATTGGTTTTGCCTGTTCTTTTGTCTAATTTTGTTCTGTTCTGCCGGTAGCTCAGCTTGCAGCCTGTTTTGTTTGACAGCTTTGTCGCTTTAGCGCCGCCGGGTTCAGAACCGAGCGAGCTGCCCTGTTGCCCGCTGACCTTCCGGGGCTCTGTTCTCAGGTTATCTGCCCTCTGCTACAGAGACCCCAAACTGGGTCGGCACCTGGGGCAAACACATGAAGGCCGAGTGCTTCAAGGCGGTGCGGGACTTCCAGAAGGTCAACCACTTCCCGGGGACGTTCCAAATCGGCCGCAAGGACAAGCTCTGGAAAAACATCTCGGCGTTGCAGCTCAAGTTCGGCAAGAACGAGTGAGTTGCGTCGCGGGTCGGAAGATGCTCTGAGTGGTGGTGCTACTCGTGCGGTTCAAATGAGTTTCTCACACGATGGTCAATTAGAAGTACTTTTACACCAAACCTCATGCCGTCAATCGTGTTGTGATCTTACCCGAATTGCCCTCCCTGCTATGCCCCGCAATGATCCAAAACGCCCCGAAAAGGTGTTAAGCCGGCCGCACACCAGCCATCCGGTCCGCGATATCGCCACAACTCTACCCGCGAGTTCGCCCATATGACGGCTAAAATACAAATCGTGACTCCGAATGCACTTATGATACAACGTGATCAAATTTTGGTCAGGGCCACATATCTGCGATGAAGCCGCGAGAAAATCGCGGAGATACGCGACCCCGAGTGTGCGGCTGGCTTAAAACTTCGCCCATTTGGATCTGTTGGTCGTGCTGTGGCCGGTCAAATACCAGCTTTGCTTTAATGTCGTGACGTCTGTATACGTACTGATGAATTCGAGCTTCAGACGCGGGCTGGCTGACCTGGCTCGTCCGTCGCCAGCTTTGGCTTTGTGCCTCGTACCTACGTGCTGCCGACCGACCTGAAGGAGCTCAAAGTGGCCTGGCGACGGGATGGCGGAAAGCGAAAGTGGATCATCAAACCGGTGGGTGGCCGCTCGGCAGTGTGCTGGCTGCGGGGTGGAGACCTGTCCACTTTTGGGACAGCCGGGCTGTCGGCAACGACCCTGTTTGGTGTTAAAACCTCACGATGTCCGTTGCAATGTCGATTTTCTGTTAGTATTAAATGTGTTAAAATCGCTATTCGCCCTCAACATCACAAACTCTGTTCGCATCTGTCCGTTACGTAGTCCACCGATGAGCCGTCCTGGCTCCTAAGCCGTGACCCTCGAGTCTGATCCTAGTCTGACCCCTGACCCCGTCGCGACCCCTGCCTGACCCGACCGTCCCCCTGCAGCCGGCGTGTGCCCGCGGCACCGGCATCAGGGTGATCCAGCGGTGGTCACAGCTGCCCAAGAAGAAGCAGCTGATCGTGCAGCGCTACGTCAGCAGGCCCTACCTCATCGAGGACCGCAAGTTCGACCTGCGGATCTACGTCTACGTCACCAGCTTCCACCCGCTGCGGGTCTACATCCACGACGATGGGCTGGTCCGCTTCGCGTCCGGTGAGAAATGAGGGCGGGGCGGCACTCGGGGTGGAGCAACCAGATGCCAGTTTTTGTGGCGTATCGGCTGTTTTTGTTATCGTTCGTGACCTTGGAACATTAACCACCTGGTCAGTCGTAGCGATATACTTGCCATATTCTGGTCTGCCTGTAATCATCATTTTACCCTCGTTCTTTGATGTGTGAACTCGGTGCACACGAATGGTGTACTAGCTGAAGTATGCTTCGTGTTCAATTACATCTCGGCTCCAGTGTAGCTCGGCCCTCGTTCTGACCCGCCTCCTCCGTCGGTGTTGCAGTGAAGTACTCGAACGTGGGCAAAACGCTGTCGGACCGGTTCATGCACCTGACAAACTACAGCATCAACAAAAACTCTGACGCTTACCAGCCCAACAATGACGCTGAGCTCTGCCAGGGACACAAGTGGTGAGAGGCGCTGGGCTGGACTGGGCGTGAATTTAGTGTTGGAGACCGTGGTTATAGGCAGAAACATTCTTAACATTGTGTTAAAGGGAATGTAGTTTTTTTCCACTTTTTGGGGGTTAACGATGCATTTCGACGTAGGGCAATGAATTGTATATTAAATTTAAGTCATTTTGTTATGTCTTGTCTGTCTGAAACGGAAAACACTCAGAAAGTTTGGTTTGCGCTCCACGAGTGCCTACTTGTTTGCTCAGCTAGACCAGTATTTCTTCGAAACACGCCGAACCTCGTAACTTATTTTCATGATATCTTTGGGTTTTCATGCAAGCTAAGAGACGAATGATATTCGCATAGATGGAAAATACACTTACGAGCACACACAATCGCTTGGAAGTGAAATAATTGCATTATTATTATATTTTATTAGCTAGCGTACCTCAAAATTCTCTCCCTCTAAAATTCTTAGAGATTTATCCACGATTGTTGACAGTTGGTACTCGTTTAGTGACTGTTGCGTGTGCAATATTGAAATGAAAATTGCATTTTTAGAAATAACACTTGAAAAGATTAATCGAGGATTAAAAAGATAAACAAAATTTTAAATGATAAAACAAATAGTTTGTCATTTGCGATGCAATTACCAAAGTTATGTATAAGAGAATTAGATAAATTCGTGATTAGAGAAGGGCATTATGACATAGTGATGGGCAAGTACCATAACATTTTACCGGTACTTACAATTTTCATGTTCAGATTCTAGCCTTCCTTTTAAATAGAATTAGGTAAAATTTTCATAGAATGCATCATAAATATCAAGCTATAAGATCCACACTTACATATACTTTTAGCCGACATTTTCAAAACCCTTGCATTCCCTTTAAGGAACTTGCTCATGTGAATTAATCTTGCATTTCAACATTTGTTTATCACCATTTGTTTCTCAACATACTAGGTTCTGTAAAATGCAATCCGACAGCTTACGGTACTTGACCTACCGCTTCTCGGTCTTTTGACTAAAATAAATGTGTAGTATGGTATGTATTTAACGATTTCATATCAGCGACAGTACTTGATAAGTATAGCAGAATTTATGCGTATGACGTCGTATAAGAGGAGGAGAACAGGGTTTGTGACTTGACCGCTCATCGCATGATACCAATAAGCCGATATTTGAATGATACAAAAACAATATTTGTAGCGCTGTCAAGGCGAAGTGCGTGAATAGCTAGAAAACGGCTCGGCGCTGAGCCGCCGCGGTACGAGAGCTGGTTCTGTTCGAAGCGTCTTGTCCGTGCTCTAAGCCCCTCTCTCGCCCTGACGGCACAGGACGCTGAACGTGTTCTGGGCGTACATACGTACTGTCTTTGTTCTGACCCTCTATCTTCCCGGCGTTTGCAGGACGCTGAAGGTGTTCTGGGCGTACATGCGGGAGCGCGGCGTGGACACGGACGCCCTCTGGCGGCGCATCATCGACATGGTGCTGAAGACGCTCATCTCGGGCGAGCACCACATCCTCTCCCTCTCCAAACAGCACGTCGTCTCCAACTACTGCTGCCACGAGCTGTTCGGCTTCGATGTTCTCCTCGACGAGAAGCTGCGGCCGTGGCTGCTCGAGGTGAGGACGCCTGAGTGCTGAGCGGAGCGTTTCACTTCCATTATTACGTGATGCGGCCGTTGTATGCATCTAAAGCAGGTCGTTGTTGTTTGTAATGTCCTTTGATCAATCGGCGATGATTGCTCATCTTGCCACGCTTTTTGTCAGGCGAGTCTTGAGACATCTCAGCATTAGTCTGAGACATCTCAGCATTAGTCTGAGACATCTCAGCATTAGTCTGAGACGTCTCAGCGTTAGTCTGAGACGTCTCAGCATTAGTCTGAGACATCTCAGCGTTAGTCTGAGACGTCTCAGCGTTAGTCTGAGACGTCTCAGCGTTAGTCTGAGACGTCTCAGCGTTAGTCTGAAACATCTCAGCGTCAGTCTGAGACGGTGAGCTGTAATATTCTCGCCAAACCTTGCCGTGTGTTTTGTTTGTGTTGGAGACCCCGATCCCCCTCAATGTCCACCTCGGGTGAAGTGTGTGTTGTGTGTTGTGTTCTCGTGACTGACCTCTGTCCTCCTTTCCCCGGCGTGTGTTGTGTGTTGTGTGTTGCGTGTTGCGTGTTGCGTGTTGCGTGTTGTGTGTCGTGTGTCGTGTGTCGTGTGTTGCGTGTTGTGTGTTGCGTGTTGCGTGTTGCGTGTTGTGTGTTGTGTGTTGTGTTCTCGTGTGTTGTGTTCTCGTGTGTTGTGTTCTCTTGACCGACCCCTGTCCTTCCCTCCCCGTCAGGTCAACATCAGTCCATCGCTGCACTCGGCAGCGCCGGTGGACCTCAGCGTCAAGGGCCCGCTGGTCCGCGACCTCTTCAACATGGCCGGCCTCCACGTGCCCAACAAGCTGTCGGCCGAGCAGCAGCGGGACGCGATCGGTCAGTTGTCCTGCGGCGAGGCCCTCCAGCGGCTGGTGCTCGACAAACGGCTCTACACGAGCGTCTGCAGCCAGGAGGAGCGCACCAAACAGGCCGAGATGCTCAAACACGACCGGCCCCAGGTCAGAGGGACTCAGAGTCGGACTGGCAACTGGCACTCAACTCAACTCACTGGCCGAGACACTCCGGCGCTGTCAGACACAATAGAGGTCACTCAGCTCATACTCAGTTGCACCGAGATGCTTAACGGCTTGATGCTTATCTGATGCTTATCTGATGCTTATCTTATCTTATTCGCTTTGGCTTGATGCTTATCTTACCTTATCTTATCTATATATCTATATTATATAATATATCTATATTATATGATATATCTTTGTTATATAATATATCTATATTATATAATATATCTATATTATATTATCTATATTCTATATCAATATTATTTATAGTATCTATATTATCTTATCTTATCTTACCGAGATGCTTATCCATTAGTTAAAATGGATAACATTGCGACCGACACCGAGATGCTTGGTTACATGAACTTTGTGTGGATCTCTGTCCAGTGGAAGGGAGAGAGCTTCTGAGACGAGCCATTCCTGGTTGTTCTCAGGTAGCTTCGTTTTGCTCAATCGCAGGAGAACTGTTCCGAAAATGATTGCCAGCGTTGTATATACAGCATCTTGAATATTTGTTTTGTAACAGTGCAATGCCGGTGCATTAGTGCAATGTTGTATAATTTCTTAAATGCAGTAGCATTGTTGCGTTCATCAGAAGTGTGATTTTTCGCTTCCATTCGCAATACTAGAGCAGGATTCTACACAGAGAGCCTGTGTGGCCGTGAGACTGACCATCCCTGCCCGTCACCTCTTCCCGCAGTACCTGACCAAGATCCTGGAGAACCTGACTCCGGAGGACGTGCGACAGCTGATCAGGGCAGAAGACGAGCTCACCAAGCGCGGCGGGTACGTGAGATTTGTGTCAGCACGCTAGACGGGACGCCTCAGAAGTCCATCGCGCTAAGGCACGGCTGCGGCGGACCTGTGGGGGTCAGAGGTGTAGTGTCACAGGTGGTAAGGTGCTTGGTGTCCATCGTATGATGGGTACAATGATGGCTAGAAATGGTGAAGCACACGCCTGTTGACTATTTTTGCGGTCTGATAAGTATCAAACAACGAACCGTTGGTTTAGGAACAGGTCAACATAGGTATTTTGTAAAATCTTCCTAACTCGTTCAGCAATCTCTGATCCCGTTCATCTGGGCTCATGTGCCTACTTTATGTCGACACGATGAGGGCTGCTTGACAGGAGTACCGCGGCAGCGACTGACCCTCGCGCCCTGCCTGCCGCAGGTTCGTGCGTATCTTCCCGACGGCGAGCACACACCACTACCACCAGTACTTCGACAGGCCGCGCTACTACAACCGGCTGCTGGACGCCTGGGAGGCCAAGTACGGCCGGGACCGGGAGCAGGGCCGAGGCCGGCTGCGGCTCCTCTGTCAGAACAAGTTCCACCTGATCGTGCCCAGCAACTACCTCCGGCGCAAGGTAGGTGGACGGAGGTGGCGTGGGCGGGTCAGGGATGAGGCTGAGTTAGTCTTTGGGCCGTTGTGGGAAGTGGAGTTCTCGGTACGCTGCTGGGAGGAGACGGGACGGTATTCCCCTATGGTCAGGCATGAGACGTTGGTTATGGCTCCTTCCGCTTCTTGTGCTGTCCTGTCCTTTGTAGAAACACGGCGGAGTTTTCCTGGATTGGAGACGGGCACACGTCTCACGTCCGTTTCATGCTACCAGTCAGTCGGTGTGCCTTAAGTAACGTGCAGTCACACATACAGACGTGAGGAACATGCCTCGTGCCGCTTAGCTTATTTCTTATGTAAAAGTGGCCTATAAGGAGGCTCAGATGCGGAGTTGAGCCCACATTTGTGTCCTGAGACGAGGAGTTTCTGTTTCTGTTTTTGAAGCAAGTCTCAGTGAGCGTTGAAACTGTGCCCTCCGAGGGCTTCTCTGACGGAACTGGCGGCATAGCGGCCCCTGCCGACATCTGGTCTTGTCTGTATCACCAGAGTTGGCTCGACCTCCCGGCCATGGCCTTCCCGGACGATATCTAGCAGCCAGTGAGTCCGCCGCCCTCCTGACTTCCCGTCCCCGCTTGCTGTTTCCTTCCACTATCCGCCCAGCTTGCTTCTTAATCTTCGTTCATTCTTTTTCCTTTGCTTTTTTCCTTAAGCCCCGCTTTGTCACGTGCCTGCTAGCGCTCGACCTGCTTTGCGCCAGCGTTCTAGGTAGCTGTGAGGCTTCTAGGCTTCTGTTCTAGGCTTCTAGGTAGCTGTGAGGTCAGCCTGCAGGCAGTCGACTAGGCAGAAGTTGCAGTCAACTGCAGACAGAAGTTGCAGTCTGTAAGGGGAAGGGGGACAGGCCGTGTCCCATCCTTAACAAAGTTGTACTTTCCTCCTTTAGGTTTCAGGTTTCACTAGCGGCCTGAGCTTAGACCTCGTCTATTTGATGCCCACATCTTGATCTTTCATCTTCTTTTAAAAAAAGATGGTAGATCCTTCCCCGCATAGTTCTATCGAACTTGTTCTTGAATTCGTTCGTGGATTTAGCTGATACTACTTCTTCCGGTAACTTGTTCCAGAAATTCACTGTTCTGTTTGACAAAAAAAATGTGATCTAAGTAGAAGCCTTGACCTCTTCTTTACCTTTAGGTCATGTCCTCT
>JARFNZ010179336.1:0-16150 GCA_031763405.1 Balanus nubilus
GTTCCCGACGGCGGCGGCTGCTGCTGCTGCGGCGGCGGCGGCGGCGCTGGGCGGCGAGCTGGCGCCGTTCGGTCTGCCCGGCCTGCCGCTGCGGCCGCCGGGGTCCGTGCAGCACCTCTACCCGCCGCACAAGACGTTCTCGGGCCTGCCGAGCCCGGCCTACAGCGGCTACGGCCTGCCGTCGTTCTGCCCGTCGCCGGGCCAGCAGGAGCAGGACTCGCCGCTCAGCCTGGTCGTCACACCCAATAGGAAGCGGCAGAAGGTGACGGACGCGCGACTCGGCCGGCTCGAGTCGGACTCGCCTCCTCCTCCTCCTCTGCCTCGCGCCACCCCGGGCAGGCTGCCCGAGTCGCCGTTCCTGGGCTACCCGTACTACCCTGCTGCTGGCCGGAGCCCCTCGGCCAGCCCGCCCTCCAGCCGGCCCAGCATGCTGCACCCGGCGCTGCTGACCGCCGGCAGACGGTCACCCGGAGAGCCGTTCGGCTTCCGCCGGGACACCGCCTCGGAGAGGACGGACGGTCTCGGCCTGGAGGGCGGTTACCACCCCGAGCTGCCGCCGCGACACCCCGCCAGCTTCCAGGCCAGCATGGATGGTAAGGCACGGCCATGGAGTTCCCGGCTTCATTGGGCACGGGATAGTTGTTACATTTGTCAATAATCAATTTTGTGCTTTGCTTCGATTATATTCTGTCCCAACAACTGGCTGCATTTTTTTGAGGCAATGATAAAGATGACTGATGAAAGCTAGCATTACCTACTACGCAACAGCTGTTTCGTTATGATCCATTTCAGGTTTAAACTATTTTCACGCATCGTGCGCCTGCAACTCCTAAAACCCTATGATGCCAGGGAAGTGCCACCTCACTGACCTCTGTGCCCCGTATGTGCCACCTCACTGACCTCTGTGCCCCGTTTACAGCTCGGTCTGGCCTCTCGCTGACGGCCGACTTCTCCTCGACGCTGACGCCGATGCACCTGCGGAAGGCCAAGCTGATGTTCTTCTGGTCGCGCTACCCCAGCTCCTCCGTACTCAAGTCCTTCTTCCCCGACATCAAGTTCAACAAGAACAACACGGCGCAGCTCGTCAAGTGGTTCAGCAACTTCCGGTGAGTTTTGGCGCGATTGTCTTGGTGGTGGCGGTGGGGGTGACGGTGGGGGGGAGGGGGGGGAGGTGGCTGATCGAGCGTATGTTTAATTGCCAGTCTATTCCTGATCTGTTTAGAGCTGTTTGGGTCGTTGCCGATGTCGGCCATGTTAATTTATGCCGGTCTTATTAGTCATCATTAGAACGATAATGGGGTTTGAGAATGTATCAATTTGCTAATGCCGGGCGGACAGAAATGTAGTCTGCCAATTTTCACGCGGCCGTAGCCATATGCAGCGTGTTAATCACTGCCAGAAACTATACTGGACGAGGAGTTCTCCTTTGTGGATGGCTTGCCGGTTGCGAGATATTTGTAGCAGGCGATTCAGGGGTGACTCATTTACTTCCACATATTGTGAGATTCGCATGTAACTGTCACACTATGTATCCGATTTGCTTTTAAATACCAGTCTGGTATAATGGAATAATTATATTCGCTATATTTCAATTTTTTAATTTGGTTAAAATGGCCGGTACGTGTGAAACCACAGGGCCCAGAAAAAGCTGCTAGAACGGCACCCCGGTGCTAAACAGCAGAAGCAAGTAGCAGAGATCGTCCTACGGCCTGTGAATCACGTGACCCTCGCCGCCGGACCATTCACTACCGTACGGCAGCAGACCTGCTGACGTCATCATGACTACAATAGGCAGACGAGCCACCTGCGAGGCGGGCGGAGACGGCTGGTTATTTATTGTAGACGGCCGGTGCCGGCCCGCCCTTCGTGGCCGTACAGTGCAATCTGCAGCGGGGCGTTCAGTCCGACATGGGTCTGATGACGTCACTGTTGGCACAATGCGGGCCGATTTGCCGGCCGGACCGCCGAACAGAGCCTGTAGGCGAAAGGAGAGGCGGTCCGTACTCCGTACGCACACAGTAACATCCTGTACCGCCTGCCGATCGCTGTCATAGATTGGTGACACGTGCTCTGAGACGCCTTCCTCACAGTCAGGCCGCCGGGAGAAATATTCCTCCACACCACAGCGAGGGTGCCGTACCCCTGTGGGCTAAGTACTTCTCAGCTCAGAACTTTCCAGGATACCACTAGGTAAAAAGAGCTCGGTTACGTTTAACGTTCACCTTTGAGGTAGCATACATGGTTAGGCCTAAGTGTATGGCTCGGCGATATCGGGCACACCACGCCAAAATGACGCATAGGGTGATTCGATTTCTCACGAGCCTCGAATGGGTTGAAAGCATTAATTGAAGTGGATCGGACCCTAATGCAGATGACGGAAGATTGGCTATAAATCCGGCCCGACAAAATCAAACACGGCGTCGGCACGCGCTCGCTCTGGGCAGTGCCACCGCCACAAGAAATATTACCAAGTAAAGAAGGCGAAGTTGGCGAAATTAGACAACGGTCGTGCTGCGACCGCCACAGCGGAGGCGCCTGATAGCTGCTTGGCACGAAACCTTGGCCAAAAACGGCACATAACTTGAAGGCCTTTGGCGCCAAACTGCGCCAAAGGGTGAACGCAATAATGCCAGTTTACAACTGCGGCCACGGCGCGTCCGACGGCGGGCCATTGGCCATTGATTTCCTGCTGCTCGGCACGGGAGGGGAGACGGGGTGTCTGCTCCTCCCCTTCTCCTCCCCTTCCCCCTCCCCTCCCCCTCCCGGCCGTGGAAACCCGCCCGGCTCCGGTGACCGTGAATCCCCGGCAGCCCGATCCCGTCCCCGATCGATGGCTGGGAACTGGGTCCCCGCTCCGCTCCCGGCTCCGCTCCCGGCTCCAACTCCCGCTCCCACTCCCGGATCCCAGGGGAGCGCTCCAACGACTGAGACGGGCACCCTTCCCTCTCTCTCGCTCCCCTCCGCACCCTTCCCTCTCTCCGTCGCCGAACGTTCATCATCGGCGTCGACGCTCGTGCGGCGTCGGCGGGCGGGCGGCGCGTGCCGCGGCGCCGCGCCTCTGCCGCATTTCCATTACAAAACAGCCGGCTTATCGGAGAGCTTTGTCCGTGCGCCGCCGCCGCCGCGGTACCGCGCAAGATGGCGCCAAATTGGAGAGCGCGCGCGGCCTGCGTCGGAGGCACGGGGTGTGAGCAGCGTCGGCGCCGACGGCTACGCTGCATCGGCGCCGATGGTTAGCTGGGAACGACGCTGCGCCGACGAGTAGTTAATTAAAGAGTGGCCCGGCCAGATCTGTGGGTCGAGAGCTGTCGGTTCGAGTTTACGGCGGAGTTATTGGATCGGACAGTACGGCGGACGGCCGCGGGTGGATATCACAATACGGGTCACGGGTCATAGTCAAGAGTCACCCTTGGAACACAGTCTAATGTGGACCAGAAAGACACGATTCAATATTTAGTCAATTTTCGTTATATAACCCTGCAACCGAAAGTACATGCATTCCGTGTTAACAAGTACAGTTTGAGCATTGTTCTCACTGACTCGGACACAGCTGCAGCGGGGGCGATGGCGGGGCGGGGGGCGGAGCCACCGGAGCGTGTGGCTCCTCTGGGTCAGCGGGCCGCGTCACGGCCGCTGAGGCGGCACGACTACAAACGAAAGTCGTCGTTGCTCTTCGCGTGTCCCATTAGATGAGCCTCGACGTCAAATTACCGAGCTTCACTTTCGTCGGCGGGGTTGTCGAGCGCCTCCGGACACGGAGAAACGACGTTCACTGAGGATGAGGTCTGGTTTGGTTTAATGCTGTGATGCGCATGAAACGTATTACAAACTCGGATCCCTCACAGTAAAATGAGCGTTTTTCCGTCCAGAACCAGCTGTTGCGACGTGGATTTAATCGCTGCAAAGCGACAAAATCGTAAAAATATGCATCGTTCTCGCACAACCAGCTCAGCCCATGCGGATATCACCTAAAAATCGTGAAGTTTTTTTTTTATTAACCGAGACCGGTCTCTGATCCGTACATTTCCGCCTCCCACTGTCGATCCAGTGACTGACGTTACGTTCTCCTCCGTCTACAGGGAGTTCTTCTACATCCAGATGGAGAAGCACGCTCGCCAGGCGCTCAGCGAAGGCGTGAAGTCGGCGGAGGAGCTGACTTTGACCCCCGACTGCGAGCTGATCAGGGTGATCAACCTGCACTACAACAGGAACAGTCATATCGAGGTGAGCGCAGCAGGGTTGAGGCCGAGATCTTCTTGGTAGAAAGCAATGGGGAATTATCTCCCAGTATCTATTTTTCCCGAAATTAAAATGTGATGGTGCGTTTAAATGGTGTGGACTTTTCATGTCTCGGTGTTGTAAGTTTGAGGAATAATTTAACCCCGGCTAATGGTATGATCGCTAATTAAGTATTTAACATATATTGAAGTAGTAACAGACACTTACTAAATTCTACGAGCCGAGCGAGGCAGAGGAGCTAGCCAGTGTTGGCGGAGGGCTGATCGGCATCCGTGACGTAACGACACCGTGACGCCGTCACTGTCACCACCGTGACGCCCTGTGACGACCGGTGTGGTGTTTAGTCACACTCACTGCACCGGCCGACCGAGCCGACTTTGTCTCGGCTGCGACGGGGAAAGGAAATCGGCCGCCGGGTCTCACCGCGTGATCTAACCATCACTTCTCGTAACAATCACCATGTAACAAACAGCCGGTACTCAAAGTCCGTCTGAGTCGAGACAAGCTCCACGACTTGACGGCCAAGTCCCACCCGCGTTACTCCGTGTCAATGTCGGCTCCTCACAGCTACTGACGTCACATCTTCCAGCCACTGACCTGGTCTCTCTTCTGCCGACAGATTCCTGCTGACTTCCTGCTGGTGGCCGAGGGGTCGCTCCGGGAGTTCTTCAGCGCTCTCCAGGCCGGCAAGGACACCGAGCCCAGCTGGAAGAAGGCCATCTACAAGATCATCGCGCGGCTCGACCAGAGCGTGCCCGAGCACTTCCGCTCGCCGGGCTTCCTGGACCAGCTGGAGTGACGCCGTCTCCCGTCTGGAGTGACGCCGCCTCCCGTCTCCTGAGGAGAGCTCAGGAGCCGCAGCAGCTCCAGTCGCCGCTGGAGGCTCTCCCGAGGAGCCGAACCCAGCTGGAGCGTCTGGAGGAGGTCACCCCCACCGTCTATACCCTCTCCAGAAGAGGCCCCCGCCGAGTGCCTGTGTTCCGTCTTGTGCCTTCCGTTGTACATAGCTCCGGTGCGGAATATCCCGCAGTTCGTGAATCCGTGGCCATAGTCTGTACACACTGAGCAGCAGCAGCAGCAGCAGCCCGGCACGCGCACGGCGCACCGCGCACGGCGCACGGCGCACCGCGCACCGCGCACCGCGCACTGGTCCGGCACGCGTGAGCCAGCTCACAGAGCACAGCAGGTGTCTGAACGGTCCAGGAAAACTGGCCGACATTGCCAGCAATCTAAATTCATAGCTAACAATAAGACTGAGACGCGAACGTTCACCGGATTTTTGATGAATATTTACCGTCTGGGGAATGCTGCCTGTATAAAGTTATGTTTGGCTTCCGAAATATGGTCGGCAATTTTCCGTCAATTGGTCCCGGAGTGTCCCCGCCGCGGCCACCTGCCGTCGAGAGTGTCCTCTAGTCGTCCCGCCACCCGCGGTACCCCTACGTCATATCTAGTCACAACACATTCCGCCGCCGCAGTACGGCCCCCTGATGACGTCACAGCGTATGTGGGTGACGTCACACGTGTGATGGTGGCACCCGCGGCGCGTGTCACCGGCCCCGTTCGTTTGTCATATCACGGTGTCAGCTCGTTGTCAGAGGACGACCTTCGTCGAATATGCGCGTTTTTTTTGTCATTGCATGCACAGTGGAGTTGGGGACGACAGTCCTTGCTGGGTGGGCGGGATAGTGTAGTCTGTGGCGAGGAGCAAGGCATCACCGCCCGGCTGCTCTCGTGCGTGTGTTGGTGACTAGTGTGACACTCAGCAAATGTATATCGAGACAATACACACCATAACATGACCACCATGTCTCTGTCAGACACCGGAGAGGCACCGTTCAGTCTTATGGCAATTAGCTTCATTTTCGTCTCAAAATTATTAATTTAGTTTTACCAGAATTAAACAAACATGATTTTTATATCTTTTTTTGTCGTAAAAGTAGGTACCTACATGCGAACCAAATCTTAAGTTTACTTACCTTCTTAGAAATGAGGTATTTACAACAGTTGATATGACTGTTGACTAGAAACCGGAAAACAACACGGTTGAGTGGGGTACGACGGCCAAGGTTGGTATTAGGAAAGACGGCGAAATTGTATTTCATTCGATTTCCGGGGTCAATATCAAGCCGCACCCTTTGCAACATCACGCGTGCCAGTTCAACTGCCTCGAAGGATTGCTCCAATCGCGTCGGCGAAAACAATGATCTCGTTCGATTATTCGTGGCAATGTCTTGCCGCACCTTACGAAACTTCACGCATGCCTCGCAATCCTGGGACCATTCAATGGTCTCAGAGGGCCTCGCAATCCTGGGAACATTAAATGGTCTCAGAGGGCCTCGCAATCCTGGGACCATTCAATGGCCTCAGAGGATGGGGCGGTTCAAAACGACGCGGCGGGAGGGTTGCACAGATCGACAAAAAAAACAATGGTCTTGATCCCTTTGGTCGACATCTACCCGCAGCCTCCACATCCCCACTCGTGCCTCGCAACCTTGACACCATTACCTAAATACACTGGCGGATCGACGGCGAGCATTAGGGGCAAATGCCCCGAACCACCCAAAGTCGGCGGAAATTTACACATTTCCTGATGCAAAATTAAATGTAAGTATTTTTTTACTAAGGGAAGTTTGTTTTAAAACGCTTAGCAATGCAGAAAGAAGAAAAGAAGCCAAGCGAAATCCGATGACTTCAGAATTTTGTGGCACATTTTGGAATGTTGCCCCTTCCCAAACCGCCAGAAACCGACGTTTTGAATCCGCCAGTGAGTGAATGGTCTTAACGGACGGGGCGGCTCAAAACGCCTCGAAGGGATGCTTCGATCGCTAAAATACTGGTCTCATTCGATCCTTGGGATCAACATCTAGCAGGACCTTTTGCAACTACACGCGTTCCTCACATCTTAAGGATCTTTAAATGGTCCTTCGAGGGGTTGAAAACCACCCCGTCCTTTGAGGCTACTTATAGGTCTCAACGATGTGAGGCATGACTGATGAGGCTGAGATCTGAGCACAAATTATTTGCTTTTTTAATAGGTGGGGGAAAGTGAAGTAAAGCGGACTAGCTAGGAATATCGTCTCATATTTCTTTAAAGACATCCGGAATCTACAAACACATGTGCCTGAAGAGTAGCTTCGTGTTTCAGCTCTGATTTTAATTCGGATGAGTTTTATCTAAGGCTTAAATATATCGGAGTAATTCCACACCAAAGAAACCAAAACACGTTTACGGGCTTCAAAAAATTGCGGGGCAAAGTGGACCACTGCTTATTCTCTTCGACCCATTTCATGAACACAATGTTAATTCACCACGTTGTTCTACCTATTGCATTATTGTTGTAATTATCACCAATTACTTTTTTATATTTACTTCTTTATTTATTTATTTCACATTTTTCTTTGATATAATAAGTTACATCATTTATGATTGCAATTTTTCCGAGATATTTATATTTTTATGTTTGACAGGACTGTAAATAATTGTTATTATTAATAAAATAACCAAATTTTCATGCACATTAACCAAAAAATACCAAACCAAATGTTGGGATAAAGTGGACAGCACAGAGTAAAGCGGACCACTCCTGGTCCGCTTTACCCCATTTCAAAATTTGACATTTACACAAGAATTTCAGACAAGTCGAAAATGGCGATTGCTTGTTACTGATGCATTGACACAGAGCACCTCAGAAGAAGGAATATTTATTTATATTAATACACAAATATTGTCACAATCTCGGGATTTTAATAACACTAAAATTAGAAGAGAAATCGAAAATACCATATTTTTGTTCTGCAGCGGAAACACACACTTCAATGGCCGAGCCGCCGCGGCCAGTAGTGCGTCAACATGATGTACTCTCATTAATAATGATTGCACGTGGATAACACCACTCATAAAATTAGAAGGCTGGGTGGTTTGCTTTTCCCCGGTAGTCCGCTTTGCCTTAACCCCACTTTCCCCTATTGATAATAAATTTATGCGAAATTTGACCAATAAAACTGAAAAAAAGTTTGATACTGGTGTTGCAATCCGTCATAAACTACACCGGATTTCACCCGCTGTTCTGTACTGACCTGTTTGCTGAGTATGCGGCGGACCTCCTGGTCGCTCTCCTGCTGACAGGCCAGCATCAGAGGGGTGACGGGCTCCACGGGCCGGGTCATGACCTCCTCCTCCTCCTCCCCCCGGGCCTCGTACGCCGCCGGCAGCTCCGCCACGGTCGTCATCGTGACGCCTGGAAGACGGGACAGCGACTGACGTCAGCTCTGAGCTCTGAGGCCCTGATGGTCAGCTCTGAGTCGTGCGTACCTACACACATCAGGTCAAACATTGGCACTGTGTATGTGTTATACTAGGTCTGAATGAAACCAAAGTTAACGTCGCGTTTAGATGCTCACCGTGGGATTCCATAATCGTTTTCACGTACGGTTTCTGCTTGCGAAATTTCACCGTCTTTTTCACGCGCTTTTCTCGTCTCTCAGCGACCATCTTTCGGCCGACAACCTCGATTTGGATGTTATCACCTTCACCAGCCACGATGGCCAAACTACGTCCAGCTCTCGACGTCACGTCCTCTCACTACCGCGTCTGACCAGCCACTGAGGCAGAAAACAGCGGCCCTGCATCAGCCGGCGGCCTGATTCGGCCCGGCACGCAGCTGGGTAAAACAGGACCCACCGGGGCCCCGGCGGGTCCCGGTGGGTGGGCCGGTCACGACACAAGTCACGGCCGCCGGGGAGCGGGGTCGCTGGGAGCAAGGCCGCTCCCCGGACCGGCCTGCCGCGTGTGGAGCGGCGCAGCTCTGGAATGAGTTACCGACACGCGGCCCTGATTGATTGAGCAGAATGTCAATAGCGCATCTCTTTGTGATCAGTACTGTTGACGAAATGTTTGTAAAGCGGATCATGTGTGTTTGAAAGGGAATTGCTCGACCACACCTAGGTAATATCTTTTCAGAGTTTTTATCCAGCCTCGTGAAGGTTGAAGTACTGAAATTTCTACCACACCGAAAAAATCGCCACGGAGAGAACAAGGAAAAGTGAATTAGTCCCAGAGTAGAACATACAAAAGACGCGATGTTGAACTGTAGGGCCGATGAAGTTAGCGTTGGAGTACCATTTATCCTTGGGTTATCACTTCCCAGACATTCCTATCACGCACGTATGAAGTAACATTAATCATGTATTAAATGATCTCTTACGATTCTCCATAGCGTGCTTAATTTCATTACATTTCCAAAACACAGTCACTTTTACAACACCAGTGTCCAGTGTTGACTATAATCACCAATTGGTGGATGAGTCACGATGATCTTAAATAGCCGGTTCTCTTTGTGTGCGTCCTTGATAGTCGCGGCAGCGGGGGATGGGTAGGTGGACGATCACGGAAGAAACGACTTAGCCTTAAAAAAGACCAAGATTAATCTGTGGTTTTCCTCAGAATCGCGCGATTCATTCTGTCCGGCGGTGAGAAGGTTTGTGACTCTCCACTAGTAGTGAAGCCCTCCGGCGCTGTGTGGCAGGCAGCTGCTTTCTGGTCATTGTGCATTGCGTGCCTGAATGCGTTTACCACGGTTTAAATAAATTCGTGTTTGTCGGTACTGCTGTTACTGTTATTCCCTCAAAGAATGTGATATGATCTATTGACCCGAGGTCAGCGACTCACTCGGTGACCCGATCCCTTTACTTCAATGTACTACGGAGTCCATATAGCAGCAACCTTCTCCTCCGGCAGGTCTGCCCTACTTATTGCTTCGCTTCCCTGCAGCCCGGCCTCGGCAACAGGTGAACCCTCCAGCGCCCCCGGACCTCTCCTTCCGTTCTGTGTGTCCTCTGATCGCTCAGCCCCTTCTCCGTCCCCGAGTCTCCCCCTGTGAGTACTGTTAACTCTCCGTCCCCGAGTCCCCTTGTGAGTAGTGTTAACTCTCCGTCTCCGAGTCTCCCCCGTGAGTAGTGTTAACTCTCCGTCCCCGAGTCTCCCCTGTGAGTAGTGTTAACTCTCCGTCCCCGAGTCTCCCCTGTGAGTAGTGTTAACTCTTCGTCCCCGAGTCTCCCCTGTGAGTAGTGTTAACTCTTCGTCCCGAGTCTCCCGCTGTGAGTCTGATTACTTTTTGGTCTCCGTCGGGTGCTATGTTTTATGTAATCCAGTGCAGGACGGTCGGTCCCCGTCCAATTAGTCCGCCGGCCACGGCAGACCAATCTCGTTATACAGCCTCCGAGCTGTGTCTCAGTTTGTGTACTGTGTAGACTTGTATAATACACGCCCATACATGAGGCTGCTGGGCGAAATAATACACGTAACAACACACCCACCATCATGGTTACTGGAAGCACGACTGGACGCATTAGGTCAGGCATTGTAATTGACATGGTTTGGTCCCGATTTTCGTAGCGCATTCCTGCCTATCACTTGCCGGTGGTTGAGCCGTCCCACCTCGACCCCCGCTCCCAATCCTGTGCCATCCGCCCGTCCACAATCGCTGGTTGAGCCGTCCCACCTCCACCCCCTCTTTCCTCTTCCCTGGCGGCAGCAGCAGCGGCAGTGAGTCAATGAGTCAGTGAGTCAGTGAGCCGCTGACTCATTGGCCGCCGTTAGTGGTGAACATCGATTGCCACTCGGGTCCCTATCGGCACTGCCCTGAGACAGAATCGGCGCTGTTTCCGACGCCGGCGCGGCGGTAGCCAGCCGGCCGGACCTACTTAGAGCCGGGCGGTATTGGTCCAGGCAATCGGCCACTCTGGTCTGGGTACAACACTTACGGAAACGGCAGCCGTGAACCCATCAATCCGTCCCATGCACTGAGAAAAGGAAACTCAGGCGAGGCACACTATATAGCAAATACTAGGGAGGGCATCATACATTACTAGGGAGAACATCACGCAATACTCATAAATAACTAGAGAAGTGTGCGTAATGCTTGTGTTTGCCCCATAGAATCTACCTCTGGGTTAGTGTGGCTCACCTGAATGAAGTTGTATTTAATTTTGTGTGAGGGCGATTTGAGACGAATATGGACACAATTGGGACACAAGATCAGTGAGAGTATTCATGTTAATTACAAATTATTTATGTGTTCGCAGGGAGCATTTTCACTTTAGCAGTTCTTTCTCTCTTTATTATGAATTCGTTTTAGATCTCAAAGCACAGAACACAAGCAACAATCTCCCAGCTAAACGCAACGCTGATTGGCTGTGATGCGATATAGGGGAAAATCGGGTATTATCGGACGGGTAACTTTAAACACTTGTAGCTTGCATTTTAGTGAAAGGATCTGCATTATTAATGCTTTAAATGAAAGACCGTCCAACAGTTCTGAAACAGTGGTCTCGTGTTTCTGCATGATTGCGATAGGTTTCGATGTTGGATATAGACACAGTGAGCATTAAAACAAAAAAATCACTTTGGTATTATCCGACATCAGCAGTTTATTCTGTACGGGTGCCAATTTTCAAAACATGTCATTTAATTACTTGTATTTGTTTTATTTTGATTAAGGTCGGCAAGTCATTGGCATGAGGCAAAGAGCACGTAAGACTCTTCTCTTTTGTTATTCAGTGGGTAGCCTCCCTTTGCTCCCACCCCCCACATTCCCCACCCACCGTCAAGCCAAACATGAGATGTCCGATATTACCAAAAATGCATGACTTGAAAAATGTGATCAGAATACCATTAAAGTCATGCTTTAGGCAAACAGCGGAAATGTAAATAAAATCAGAAATGTGAGCTAAAGCGGAAAAGGTGCGGGTCTCATGTGGAAGAGACGAACCTAAGGAGCAGCAGCTTGCCAAACATGAAAATTGTAAAGTAAATAAGACAAATTCGAGAAGAAGCTTGTAGCTGTACAGTTCATCAGATGCGAGTAAAAAGTATCAAAATATAAATTTGCCACCTAGTGAATTTAAAACTGCATGCTTTTGTGGACAGCAAGGTGCCGGTTGTTGAGAAAATGGGGTGTCTGATATTATCTACTGTCCGATATTACCCAAAGTTCCCATAATGTTCACCTTCGGATCCGTCGGACCTCAACTTCGGGCCCATGGAGCTCGGTTCTGATTACATCCATCAGACTCAGTTTCTGGTTCGTCGGACCCAATTTATTGTCCTTTGGGTGAACCACTGATCCTCGATGTGACACATGAACTTCCAACAGTTACACGTACAATCAGTCGTCTTTCACCCGCCCTTTTCCGGGCGATTTAGACAGGCGCACCGATCACCATCTTTCGGCTCCCAGGTGGTCCAGTTAGCATAGTCGAACTCGCTGCCGTCGTCCCAGAGCCACTGACCACTGAACATTTGGCTGGGCGACTGACTCGGCTGTTGACTGGCTGCTGACTGGACCGTTGACTGGGCCGTTGACTGGACTGTTGACTGGCCGTTGCCTGGGCCGTTGACTGGGCGGGCTGTTGACTGGCCGCTGACTGGACCGCTGACTGGACTGTTGATTGGCCGTTGACTGGGCCGCTGACTGGACCGCTGACTGGGCCGTTGACTGGCCGTTGACTGGGCTGTTGACTGGGCTGTTGACTGAACTGTTGACTGGGCCATTTATTGGGTTGTTGATTGACCTGAGAACTGAACTGTTCAGACGGACATCGGGAGCGTGGTCCGCCGGTGCAGGCGCTGTCTGCGGTAGATGCACAGCAGCTGCCGAATCGCACAAAATAGGGCCGATGTCGGAAGAGGAGTGAATCGGGCGGAGGCGTCGGAAGCGTCTGGTCCAGTCCTCGGGAGCGGCCATGACACCATGGCGAATAAACGAGGGCTTAAATAACGGCATTAGTAGCGGGAGTGGAGCGGCACGGCCGATGGGGGATAGTATTGGGCATTTCCACTTCCATTTCATTCAACTTCTAGGTGATCGATTTTAAACCGTACACTTGGGTAGATACACTTTGTTACAAATTTTCTTGTATTGCTATTAGCTATCAAGCAAACCTGGAACTTTGTCTTCCATTAACTTGCTGCAACTGAGGTACAATCAAGACATCTGTCGTGGCGTGCTGCGAATCTTTTGAATATCATATAAAGGAGCACATTATTTACGCAGCTCCGGAACATTGTGTAAGGCATTTAGCGAACCGCTGAAAGATTCCAGTATCTATGAGTTTTTAAACACACCATGCCATTGTTACTCCCAGAACATGCCACTGTAACATGAGAGTTGTTCTGTTATTTCCTGCGGTGTCGCAGTTTCCGTCCAGTCTCTGTGATACAGTGGTCGCCGTACTATCAGAGTCTGACCTATTGCCACCCCGCGGAACCGATCGTTAATGACGGGAGCGGGGGAGCCAACAATGCCGTGGCTCACAAAAACCAACGGACGAACCCCTCGCGCCGCCCCTGCCGCCCCAGGCGTGGTCAATAATGGCCCGCGGCTGGGTACAGGTGTGTGCAGAAAGTAAAACGCAGAACTGCTCAATGGAGATTGCGTTGTCTATGCCGGTATTGTTTGCGTAGCGTTATGCGCGCACAGTGCGTCGTCCCCGGAAGAGCCTGAGTCATAGACATAACCTGCTACATTGCTGCCTCACGGTGTGCTCTGGCTAGCCGGGCTGCAGCCGCACGACCCAGGGACAATGACCAATCCTCGCCAAATCAGTCACTGTGCAGTGTGCGAGAACGATCTGATGCGGCTTTGGCTGACGGTTAATACCTAATATATCAACAGAATATGAATACAAAATAATCACTTGTCACGGTAAGACCTGAGGCCGGCTACAAAGGTTCATCGTGATTATGTTTCTTAATAAACGTTTTAAAGTAAAACAAGGGAACCAGCGAAGAAGCAGCCGACAGGTACTTGAAGTACTTGGTATGCTAGTTACCACGTGGGGTAAAATACCTGAACCAGCACACGGAATTACCTGAAGAGATGCCCATACTCCGTATCACGCTTGCCTTTCATAACATCACACAACAAAAAACCCAAGGTAGGGTAAAGCGGGGAAGACGGACAACCCAACAATTCTTGGGCTATATTACGTTAAATATTTGTCCCAGAAAATCTGCACCTATATAATCTTAAAGGCTGTTCAACTGTCTATCTCTAGCAGGAACGATAGCACGGTGATAATTCATGCAATTACATGACATTACAAAATATCAGGCAATGTTGTATGCCCATTTTACCCCATGTTTGGGGCAAAACGGACCACCATCTTGGGCAAAGGGGACTGATTGGCGGGTTTCTGACTGTTTATATCTTTCCATTTTGTATTTAACCCCCTCATCAGCTATAAATGTTTCTCGTCATTTATAATAGTAAATTTCCTTTTATCCGGATTTGTATAACAAAAATATGATACTTATTTCGAATCAAATATGCTGATTGAGGGGGAACATAAAACGCTTATCTACATAATAATATTGACAATTTGGTCTCCAGTTATCATCCTTCGACTTTTGACATCGTTGATCGCCGCCAAAAATATTATATTAGTGGCCAGTTTTAACTCAAACAGTATTACTGGATCAGCCTTGCATTCCGGCTAAACGGACCGGACCACGTTGTGGCCGTTTTACCCCGAGTGCTCATTTTGCCTCATCTGCTGTGCCCCAAGGGCACTATTGTGACCAAACTCATAGTGCTCGAAAGTTGCTGGGCCTGAAAATATATCGATGCTCACCGAGCTTCTGCAACTGCCGACTATCAAATGGCCACTAGATGACAATTGTGATTCACTCATCATTTGAATAAATCGTTTTTGAAGACCGGTAAAAAATAATAATAAAATATACCTTAGCATTTCCCTTGCGTATTGTTTGAGGATGAGTTTCCACTAAGAGGACTAGTGCACCTCATGTAGTTACACTTCCGGTGAGCTTAAGATTTAACTCCATAATTTTACATTTGTCCGGCGATAACATGCAGAAAAGGCGGGGTAACCGTTTTACCCGGGTGCCTCATTTTACCCCGCTTTCCCCTACCCATTTTGGTGGACGCTGCTTATAATCTATGTTGCGTCGAAGTCGACATTCCTGAGCTAGGCTTACAGTGGGCATGTCGATGAAAATGAACCTGCCCGCTTATTTGCCAGGTGTTTGCATTTTTTGTTACCAATATCAGTCAACACGGGCTACATTGGCCTGTCAGCGAGCCGGTAATCGACCCTACCGCTGCGGACGGCCGGCCGAGCGGCTGCGTGTTTGGTTGGCCCCAACTTCTCTGCGGCCTCTGAAAAACAGGCCACCGGCCCTGATTAGCCGCCGGCCATAATTGTAAAGTTATAACTGGCCGGGGCCGGGCGGCCGGCGACGGGCGGCGTGTCGGGTCGGGTCGACGGGGACGGGCGGCGTGTCGGGTCGGGTCGGGTCGGGTCGACGGGGACGTGGTCAGAGGCGGGCCAGTCACCGTGTCCCCCGCCGGGCAGCTCCACCGCTGAACACGGGGACGGGACGGCTCACTCAGACAGCACGTGACGGGCTGACCACTGGCCACTGGTCGGGACTCCACTCTGCCAACAAGGCTGATCGCCTCACTTAGAGACACTGGAAATAAGTTTATCTGATTGTCAATGTCGAGATGAAAGCACTAATGGTGCTCTGATAGTGCCGACGCATAAGTGATGTTGAATAAGTTGAGCAATGACATGAGAAAAGCTGATCAACCGGTCATCGCCATATACAGTTTATACTAGTCTACGTATGTACACGCACACGATTCTATAGCGTTATTTGTCGTCGGCGGTGTCCACCTGCTCACCTGGTGACGCGCTGTTATCGGTCCTCCATTCAGCTGTCGGTGAGCTCCATCACTCAGCTCGCCCGCCGCCGGCCCTGTCACCCTCGTCCGGCCCCCAGCACCAGCCCTGTCCGTCCCTGTCCCGCCGCGCGTCACTCCCCACCACCACCGGCGTCCGCCGTCCACCGTCCACCGCTCCGTCGATACCGACTGTCCGACGGC
>JARFNZ010179447.1:0-11387 GCA_031763405.1 Balanus nubilus
GGAGGCGCCGCAGTTATGTCCGGCATGGCAGCTGTCCAGGAGGCTCGGCCGGCTGGGCGGCACACAGTGCGGCCATGGCAGCTGTCCAGGAGGCTCGGCCGGCCGGGCGGCACACAGTGCGACCATGCCGGTTCAGTATGGTGGCCACCAGTGGGACCAGACAGACAGAAACCCCCGGCCCGGTCTGACGGAGGGAGATAATGACAGGACCGATTTAGCTTGGACAAGAGGAGTGGATTGTGACGTGTCAGAGTTATCAGGTGCATAGATGGCAGACGTCAGAGTTATCAGGTGCATAGATGGCAGACGTCACGGCAGGCTGAGGCCGGAGAATCTGTGTTTATTGTTGAACTAATGGAAAGTCGAACTCCGAACACTGAACAGCGTATACAGAGATCTACGTCAGCTGTTAGTCCGACCAAAGACAGCACTGGCATTCTACCCGGCTGACTCAGCCGCCAGCGTCAACAGCGGTCTCCCGGCCACCACGGCTCCTCTCATCGCTGCCAGCCACAGGCGCCACCTACCGCGACTTTCTACCCACCCCCGGGCCCGGCCTGGCTTCCACCTACCCCGGCCCGCCCCTCCACGCCCCCCCCCCGCCCCTCCACGCCCCCTGCCGGACGAGCTCCCCGCCCGGCACCCGCCCGCCCGCCGCCGCCCAGTCAGCTGAGGTTCTGAAGTCTGACCTGGACGAGGGTGACATGATGCATCTGTCGTCCTTGCAGTCGCACTCCTTGGTGTCGTGTTCCATGCCGAAGTTGTGGCCCATCTCGTGTGCCACCGTGGTGGCTACCAGAGACACCTGCCAGGAGCATACGCAGCGTTAACGCGGCATGGTCACTTTACCCGCGATACATGCTGATGGCCTACGCTTGCAAACGTCCATGCTGATTGTTTGTGCGTCCATACACACGAACAATGAACATGGCATCGAGGGCTTACTGGGAAAAATCCCAATAAATGAATATTCCTCAAAGTCAACAAAGAAGCCCACACATCGGCTGTCTGAGTCAACAGAGCCTATAGCCTCTGGGTCAAAAAGTCACGAGTCTAACGAGGAACAATATTGCAGATTTAAGTTAAATTTGTAATTAGCGTTTTTTCTTCTTCAAATTGAACGTGTGACAACAGCAAATACGATGAACAAAAAGTCAGTCGGTGGCAACATAAAAACATCCTTGTTCTATAACAAAGGCCCTCCATTCTCCAACACAAACACCTGCATAGATCGATTGTGCTGAAGGTTGGCCGGTCACCCGCACCTCCGGACTACGGCGTGATTCCCAACTTCCACTGTCCAGCGCGACACGCCACAATGACGTCACGTCACTTACATCACGACACACGTCATCACATCACATCACAGTATGTCACGTCATCTCAAATTGCTCAAAATCACGAGACATCACATCTTTTGTCACATCACACCACATCAAATCATGATCAGTCATGAGCATAATCATGTCAGTCACATCAGTCGCGTCATCGTCACAGCACTTCTGACACCAGCTGGCTCGTATTTTCCAGTGCGCCAGCCGCTATAACCCCGTGCTTCAGACGATGCTCGGCGTGGCGGCCGGTGACCGACCTGTTTGGAGTGGTCCATGTTGACGCCGCCGCTGAACTCGTAGGTACAGATGGGGCCCTTGAGCGCCTTGCCCACGACGCCGCCTTGGAACACGATACCGCTGCAAAGGAGGCGGCGCCCGGTGAGAGGACAGCCGGCAGCGGCCGAGCGGCTGAAGACACTCGGAGATGACACGACGGCCGGCCATGCCAGGACGAGGGGAAACACACGGCAGGGACTAGTCCGAGCAGGCTGACACAGGATGACGCGAGGTGACAACGGCGACACATACAAACATCGATGGGCGCCGGCATCGGCACCAGCTGTTCTGTGTTTTGGTTCGTTCCTTAAATGGACACTCGCACGTGAAACACGAGAAGGCCAGCTGAAGTGAAACATAGTGATGTTACGTGGTCAACTGTCGGCGACATCCACCTCAGGCAATCACGCAAGCCATGATGGGGACGTCCGATTACGCCATTGTCAGAGCCAAAAACTCGGCGGCGGCTGCTCTCCAAAAGCAGCCGCGGACGACGAGTGATATAACAATCACAAACTGCCGACATTAGCGTGTGCGCCGGCGCGTAGTTCCGGCCTGGTGGGAGGAAACTGGCGGCGTGGCCGGGCCCGGCCAGCGCCCGCTCTCTCCCACACACATGGCCCTAGAGGCTGGTACCGCTAGCCAGCCCGCTGACGTGAGCGGGACGGGTCGTCAGTTGTCCGTGCCGTGCCGTGACCCCAGCCAGCCAGATGGTCAGCGGACATCGTCAGCGGACACAAGTGTAGCTGGAGTGTGACAGCAATGACACCAGCTGACTTCAGTGCCACGTCATGATGACGGTACGAGTGGCGTGATATTGATCATCAGCCGCGAGTGATGTGATGGACAGAAGTCTTCGAAGTCAATACTTAAAAGCAGCTAGACACATCTAGAAAGATCCATGCAAGGAAATGATAGAGCTATTATTCGAATTTGGATTATGGTGATCAGTCAATTCCGAATTTTCAGATATTTCGTGGTTCACTGATGCCCGTTTCCCACGCCGTCATTCACACACGACGGCCTTCCCCAGAGAGGCATACTGCAGTCCGGGACGCACATCAAGCCATGTTCCAACATCACTGCAGAGGCATACTGCAGTCCGGGGCGCACATCACACCATGGTCCAACATCACTGCAGAGGCATACTGCAGTCCGGGACGCACATCACACCATGTTCCAACATCACTGCAGAGGCGTACTGCAGTCCGGGACGCACATCACACCATGTTCCAACATCACTGCAGAGCAGGGCTGTGGAGTCGGAGTCGAAGCCGGAGTCGGAGTCGGTCGGAGTCGACAGTTTTTGCCGGAGTCGGAGTCGGAGTCGGAGTCGCTAAAATCTTACCGACTCCGACTCCAGGTCGAGGTTGATATAGACTTCTAGCGCATCTAGCGATTTCTTTGGTCGGTGGAATATTCGCCGGCCTGAAGATTAGCTAACATCCTTTTAAAATAAAAATATTCGGAAACAAAACTTAGGCTTAGTAATATCTCATAGATGATATAACATAGGTTTTGGGTATGTTATCCATAGTAGGGTGTGTCGCTGAGGGCACTTTTTTCAGCAAGCATCCTGCACATATGATTTTTTTATGCTCCTTGCATGTGGAAATGACATGGCGCCAATCGTTTCCCCTGAATCGAAACACCCATCCTGCGCCAAGAGACTGAAGTTTGCCCGATCTCTTAACACTAGCGATCCCAGCGCCCCTAGCGGCGGCTCGTTGAACCAGCAGGCGCTTGTGAGTTCCATTACCGTAAGACGCATTTTGTTGATGAGTGGCATTGCTGATGGCTTTCCAAACACCTGAAGTGTCTATCAGTGGCAGATCCAGAGGGGGGCCATGGGGCCATGCCCCCCTGGACCCTGGCCAGGGGTCCTTTTTTGTTCCTTTTTGGCTCGAAAAGGGCCCTTTTTGGCTCCAAAGAGGCCATTTTACACTATAAAATATGAAATTTCGTGAATTTTTCTAGGTGGCCCTCTTGCCCCGAAGCCCTTGGCCCCCTGGAGCAAATCCTAGATCCGCCATTGGTGTCTATGAAAATAGAATCACATGCATTTCTGAGCACAATATGGCTTATACATAAGATTTCCAGTACGAAGAATGCAGGGAGTCGTCTTCTATCAATAGTTACAGGTATAAATGAATGTGGTTTATATGTTCGCATTTCCCGAGTATTAAAAAGGAGACGGATTTCGCAGTCCCGAAGCGTCCGCATAAGTATAGACGACTGACAGCGACAGCAACATCTATGCGACTCCTACAAATACGTAATTTATCACAACACAAACGCGGCCGGAACGTTGCGAGCTAGTCGAATATACCTACTTACATGTGGACTTGCATATTATGGCAGCAGAACGTAATATGCTAACATCGGTCGGTGCAAGCTGAACTTTGATAATTACCGAGCAACCGGAGTGAGTGAGGTTTTGGGGGTGGGGCACGGTCGTCTTAAGCGACGCAACTCCTTTCGTATTCCCGACCACTTAGTGACATGCAAATCCATTATCTGGTGTTCCTTGTTCGTTCATTCCTAATGTCATCCTTCCTTCCAGATTCTGAAACGTTGGTAAAGCTTAGCAAGATGCCCCTGCGAAGTCGGGCAAAGCACTTCCTTCTGGGGCTACCCAGCAACCTGCGCACCACACAATTGCCCACCAACAGGGATGTGATCAACTATGTGAGGCTCTTACAGGAAAGGGAAGGGAGCACGCGGGCGAGGGCGATGTCAGAAAACATATTTAAACCCGTGGCTGCCGAGGTTATGGAGTTGTGGCAAAACGAAGGGATACCGCTCATACACAAAAAAAGTGTTCAGCGGAGGGTGTCTCTCTGCTACCAGCGATATCAGCGCATGAACAAAACAAAGACTGGAAAGCGTGGCAGCGCCGAATCTGGCTTGAAAACGGGGAGTAAGCATTGGGATAAACTTTTCGACATCGCGATCTGCCGATGCAGGGACTCGCGTCGCTGTGACTGTCCGCGGGGCAGCAAGGTGCCGCCGGAAGAGGTCCCTTTTATCAAGGACCAGAGAGGGCCTCGGAAGATGTTCCTGGGCGGAATCGACCGGGAGGAGAGCGCCAGGCGACAGACCACTGCGCTCCGGAGGTGGCAACAGCAGCACCCTGGGGGCCGCCGGCCGCCGGCCGCGCCGGCCGGTGGGGTATCGGCGCTGGCCGCCAGCGCCGGCTGCAGCGACCCAGGCCCGTCCAGCCGTGAGGAGGCCGGGCCTTCTGATGCACATGGCTCCATGAGTGAAGATGAGAGCTGCGCTGACGGCAGTTCCAGCACCTCGGCAGATGGCGACAGCGCCCGGGATGACGACTGGGCGGCCGACGACGGCGGAGCGGCGCTGGAGAACACCGAGTCGCTCACGAACACGGCCCTGGCGGCGGATAGGTATGGCCTGTCAAACCGCGCAGTTGCTGCCCTCCTCAATGCCTTCCAGATTGACATCGGACGCGTAACGGCCGGACAACCCGCACTTCTTGTGGCTCCGAAGAAAATCTGGCGGGAACGTAACCGGGTACGCCAGGCATCAGCGCAAGCCAGGACCGAGGCACAAAGCGGCGGAGCGCTCAAGGCGTTGTATTTTGACGGCCGCCACGACGAGACAAGCGCGGGCCCGGGTGCTGGCACAGTACACGAGGAACATGTCGCCGTGGTGGCAGAGCCCGGCAGCGAGTATGTGAATCATTTTACGCCACTCTCTGGCAGAGCGATAGACCAGGTCAACGAGCTGGTGAACATCGCGACCGCCTACAACGGGGACGTTTGCGTGCTCGGCTGCGACGGGGCCGCCGTAAACACCGGAACCGCGGGCGGCGTGTGCCGGCTTTTCGAGCTAATCAAAGAAAAGCCGGTGCATTGGTTTATTTGCCAAATTCATTCGAACGAACTGAACCTTCGAGAAGTCTTCCGGCAGCTGGACGGCAAAACGACCGGGCCCAAGTCCTTCGCTGGACCACTCGGCAAAGCCGCCAGTGGTGACGTTCGCAGGCTGCCTGTCGCTCGGTTCCGCCCGGTGGCCGGCCCTGTGCCGGACTTGCCGGAGGCGGTGGCTGCCGAGCTCAGCAACGATCAGGAACTACTGTACCAGCTCGCCAAGGCAGTGCAGACCGGCACCATCGCCCCGAAAGTCGCCTGCAGGAAGATAGGACCTGTGAATCACGCCAGGTACATACCTGTCCTACATATGCGACCTCTAATAGTGACTAGCAAATAATATCAAAAATATCCGTTTCTCCTTTTGTCCTATATGACATGTCAAGTTTTTTGTACCCTGCCTCTGATGCATGGCCTGACATATTGTCCTATCATGGTACCATAAACCATCACACCATGTGCCCTGTCTAGATCTGCCATCCATCCGTGTTATCCATCCCAATATATTCCCTGTCGACAATGGATCAATAATGTTTTGCAGGTGGCTGACGCTGGCGGCGAGGTTGCTGCGCGTGTACATCGGCACGGATTCGCCAACCGACGAGCTCTGCCAGATCGTGCAGTACATAGTGGGGCACTACGTTCCCATGTGGTTTCATATCCGCAGCCACAGCACCTGCAGCAGCGGTGCCAAGAACGTGATGTATGGCCTGGAGCTGTTGCGGCAGCTCCCACCGCAGCTGCAGAGCTTCATCCAGCCGGTGGTCCAGCGCAACGCGTTCTGGTGCCACCCTGAGGCGGTGCTGCTGGGCATGACCGCCGATCAGGACCCGCACGTGCGCGACCGGGCCGTTCAACTGATCATGCAGTGCCGTAAACAGCCGCAGGAGCAGGTACGGCCGTATGTGCTGCCAAGGGTTAATTTCTCCGCCTCGGACTTCACGGAGCTGCTGGACTGGGGCGCCGAGCACATCACCGAGCCTCCACTCACGATGAATCTCAGCGACGCGGAGGTCCAGGCTATCCGCGGCGCGGCGCTGGAGGTGGATGCCTTCCCGGTTCACACGGTGGCAGTAGAGCGGGCCGTCAAGGTGGTGACGGAAGCGGCCGGCGCGGTGGTCGGTGAAGAACAGCGGCACGGCTGGATCTGCAGCAGACTCCGCCACCGCCAGCAGCTGCCAGCTGTCACCAGCAAGAAGTCGTTCTATGCGTGATCTCTGGCAGGGCCAGGCCACACAGCCTTATTGTGCACCGGGTGGCAGCGGTCGAACTGATAAGGCCAATCTTCATTGGTGTGTTTTCCGATGAGCACTAGCAGTCGCCTGTTGGAGTCATACCTACATTCAGTAAGACATGGTTTCTGATCGGGCATTGTTGTAGTTACCGTGCGCGCATTAGCCTTACAAGAGTTATGACTGCGATCTCTAAAGGCCATGAATGCCGTGAACCGTCGGAATGTGGTATATTCGACAAGTCTGCCTGAAATAATCGATAGGTAAGCCTACTCAGTTACTTAAATCTTGTATGTACCTTCACCCAGCATGCTGTCGAGTGTTGCTTTCGTCTGATGCGAGATGTTTATTACATATTACAAAATATATAAAATTTAGTATTTGTCGTTAGTTTGCATCCCATCCAATCAGACTTCACTGCAATCTGGCCGTAAATGCGCCTGCTTGTACTAAGATAGCAATGATGGGCTCTTACAGCGAGACCGGCCTGCTAGTTCCACAACCCGCCGATAGAGGCGCTCGTGTCGCTAGTGTTAAGAGATAGAGTGAACTTCTCTCGCTCGGCGCAGGATGGGTGTTAAAAATTTGGAGAAATGAGCAATGCTACATTGTTTCCACGCGTGTGGAGCATAAGAAAATCATATGTGCACCTTGCACTGCGATTAGCGACACACCCTAATATACAGGGTGTCGGGAAATTATTTGCCCCTTCTTCAGTCACGTTTAATTTTTAAATGAAAAATGCGCCGGCCAAAATCTATACACCGATGAAACCCACGTATACTGGTACAGGTTCCAGCATCCGACCAGGCTTCCCAAAGAGCAGGCATGACCAGCACCACGTCGCTGAAGCTGCAACATCCTGTCCGCAGTCGCCTGGTCGGTCCTTATTGGCGGTCGCCGACTCCATTTTGTCGAGCCTCCCTTTCGCATTGACGATGATATTTTTGACTGGCAACAAGTCAGAGTTGTTGTCACACCGTCTCCCCTTCTCCCAGAACCCCAAGGTCTCAGTCAAATAACATCTTTGAGCGTTGGCCGCGTGGTGAACTGGGGTCTCAGCTTGCTGCGAAATCGCCTCAGATATCAACAGCAGATGTCCGAACGTCGTTTACGACACATTCTGCATTGGCAACCACAGGTTTGTTGCTGTCACTTTCTTCATAGGCACCTATGCGTAGGGCTTAGTGAGACCGGTTCGGCCAGTGACAAATTGAGGTTTTCAGGGCCTGCAAAAACCAATCTCACGGTCACGGTCAAAAATCACGGTCAAAAATCACGAGTGGCTTATTCGTCGCTTTGGTTCCGGGAGCTTCACGGCTGTTATGAGAGTAGAAATGGTCTTTTTATTAGTTTGACTTTTGGCCAAGCTCAGTTAGCGACTCGGCGGTGAACGACTCACCGTCATCGCTGCATTGTCCAGCTATTGCATTATCTGCTGAATTTTAGCATCTCGCTTTTTTGCACATCGGCCATTTTCGATAAATAACGCAATCTGGGCGACCTTGAGACGTAAAAACCTATCTTATTGGTCACGGACGGTCGTCTTAGGTGCCTAGTAACTGTTTGAAGCCATTCACAGAACCAGTCTCCCTGAAACTGATGTGTGCTTGAATTACTTCAGTCACATTGATTTCGACCGCCTTGTTCTGTGCGGTCTTCATCCCGCGAAGAGCTTGGTTTTACAGTGGTTTTCTTGATGTAGTAACGAGTCACGCAGACTTAAATAATTTTGATGGGCACTTTGAGTTCTTAGGCAACGTCCACCTGGATCAATTCAATGTGAACCATCCAAACCGCGCGTGGACGCGTCGACGAACAGTGTGTCTTCATTATAGCAGACATTGCCTCCGAGTACGAAAGATACTTTCAGAAACAAACGCAGTATGTATTATTATAACCGAGGCAGCTTCTCTGCGGTTGGTGACGTGACTAACTGACTCCCCTAGATTACCCAAGGTGATTTATCGACAAAACTATATTGGTTTTGAGAGTAACTGGGGGGAAAATAGGGTGTTTGATCAAGGGGCAAACAATTTCTGGACACCATGTACTTTAAAATATCTTCTTAAATTTACTTTCCTAAGAATTTGTTTTTTTGTGCATAGTAGTAAGGTTTCATAAATATTTGAATTTTTAGCCCCTACCATTTTTCTCTTCGGACGTGAATTTAATCGCAATTAAAAAATATAATAATGTTCACGATCTGACACTAAAACTGATTTGTTGTGCAACTCGTGCGTGACTTGGTGTGTTATCTCGACTTTCAAATATCTTAAACAATCTACAAAATCATTTCACTTTGCACAGCAGGTTTAACATTCACTTAGAAAGGGTACTCTTGACTTAGAAGTTCCACCTTCACACTTCACAGGTCATTTTCAACCTGACTGAAATGTAAGGGTTCACCTTACCGCCTGCTGTGCGAATGAACTTCGCGTAAGTAAGTCAATATTTTGCCAGATTACCGACAATTGATTGTTTTTTACGACAAAACAAACGCCGTATCGATATCATGCATACATACATATTGAGAAATTCGGCAAAAACCTTAGGGAGGCGGTGTTGTCCCGGCTTACCTTAAATGAAGTACCACAAAAGAGCTGTACTGAGCGACGTCAGAAATGTGGACTCTTCATCTTCCTGGCCACACAGCCCAGGAAAAGAGTCCCGAGAAAAGACGATAACGCGTATTCAACATGGAAATTGAAACCCATAGGTCTCGTACAGGCGTCCATATATTCCTACCCAAGTCATGTTACTTTCACGACACGGGTATTCTAACCATATTCGTCTTATACACCGACGTAAATGACATAGCATATTTCAATGTAAATGTAAAGTACAACAACGCCAGACAGAAAGTCTTCTATCGCAGTCGCTGGACACAGAAGCTTAGGCCGGAAGCACTGCGAACACCTTGCACATGATAAAAGAGCATAATATCTGAATACTCACATTCTGCAAACTCGGTCGGCTGACATGGTCCAGGAGTCTCCACTTCCAGACGCAGCGCAGCCGTGGCGCGCTTCAAGCAGCTGGTGGAGGCGGCGGTGCCCCAACAGACGGCACGGGTCAGTCGCATGCTGAACGAAGTGGCAATCATCCACCAGCTCGTGTCGTGTGGCCTCACTACACCGTCCCTGCCACGGCCTCCACGCACCATGATCCTGCCCCCACTGGAGGCCAGATCCCGTTTTACGCCCGTCCTACCTATAAGAGCTGTCGTTTTTTTCGGACTGTGGCTGACCATATGTGCTATAGCACAATCCTCAGCGCACGCGTCAAGTGATACCCTCTTGGCTCTTCCTCCGTGCTGTGCCTATCCCGGCGGTCCCGCCCATCCGACCACGTTAATTCCGCCTCCAGCGGTACCTGAGTACCGGCCAGAACCTAACGGTGTTGGGTAGCTCAAGGGTGCCACTTTGATTTCCGTACACACATCTTAAAAACTCGGATTCAATCAGAGTTCCGAGGGTAAGCGTGCCCGACGGCCCGTCCAGTGTGTCTGGCATGTTTCATTGATCCTCACAGCTGACAAGGAAGGAATGCGAGTGGTCGGGTTAGAAGAGGTGCAAGATTTGTAACAGATAATGTTGGAAGATAAACACTGCTACTTCTACAGAAATTTAGCACCTCCAGCCTTAGGCTGTTCTTGATGATCAAAGTGCAATGTTTGATCAGTGACATCATCAAGGTCATCTGAGGTCACCCGAGGTCACTTGCGTTTTTTGCCAATAACTTTTAATAGAGAAGAGCTAGAAACGTGCGGAAGGAAATTATGCGTTCGTCTCATCAAGGCACGTTGATTGATATGCAACATGACCTTTCCGGGTCAACACGTGATCTTGACCTGAGGTCAAATTTTGAAGTTGACCTGTTAATGTCACCATGTATATTTCGAAAAGCCTTAACGAGAGACACACGATGATGCCAGAATTATTGTCCTATCTTTATTAGATCAAAGCTAGTCGCGAAAAATATTTTCCCTAAAAAACAGTCATTGACCTTTGATGACCTCTGCAGCCTAAACTATTGACCTGAGGTCAATTCTGAGAGCACTATTGCGATAGGGAATTTCAAGACCTTTTGGTTGTTTTTCTTCTTTGCTTCATTACTATCATGGTTTTTAAGCTAGAGCGAGAAATCTGAAGGTCATATTTTTAGGCCATAATTTGAGAAAGTTTTGCAAATTTGACCTCATTTGACCATGAAAATATTGAGCTAGAGTCCTGAAAATTGCACACTATAGAGTTCCAGAGCGCCCGCTTCTATCCTCCAAATTCCGTTATTCTAGCTCTTTAAAAAGCTGAGAGCGTAAGGGTGCAGGTTCTTTGCTGGATTTGCTGGATATTCCGAGGGGGAGGGGCAGATTCTGCTCCCCCCCCCCTCCAGGGCGCTAAATCCTGAGACCCCCTCCGGAGCGCGTGTTATGGCTTTGATAAACTTGTGCAATCCTGATTTTTGAAACTTATCATTAAAAAAAGTGTTTTGCTGCATGACTACAATTTTTTGGTCGGGTGACGGGATCTGTCCTAGTGACCTGACGTTTGATGACCTGATGGAAAAACTTCACATAATGTGCGAAATGAATAGCCATTGGCCAGACATGTGACACATGCCCCAAAAATGTCGGAGCATAACCCTTAGGG
>JARFNZ010179558.1:0-16141 GCA_031763405.1 Balanus nubilus
ATGAATTTCCCGATAAGGTCGGCATATGTTTATAGATAAGAGTTGCATGTTTGCAGCTGCTTGTGAGGTTCGTCTTACGATGCAAATGTGGCATCTACATAATGCTGCTTAAAAACTATGTTTAAATATATCACATCACCTCAGCTAGCGTAAATTGCAACAATGGGGACATACTGAGGTATGTACAACATCCCAAGCAGTCGGTGTAGGGTATCGCCTCAAAGCATTAACAATACCGCGAGCTACGCCGGACGACTGCGGAACAGACCCGGGACAGGGAACAACGCCAGCGACCACATTGGCCACTCGGCACGGGGCGCCTCCCGTGGCACGGGGCGGCACGTGTGGCACGGGGCGGCACGTGTGGCCACTGAGGCCACTCGGCACGGGAGCCTCCCGTGGCACGGGGCGGCACGTGCGGCCACGAAGGCCACTCGGCACGTGAGGCCCCGTCACCCGTGGGGTTTCGCCGCTCCCAGGTGGTAACGTCTGGATGTCATACAGCCGTGTTCAAATCTACAGGTGAGGGCAAAAAGTGAGCATGCGGAGGATAGTCCGTTGTTGGATATACGTGGTCCGTAATTAACATTGTAACAACGACTTAAAAATGTTGACTCACACATTCCGGATTGGATTAGTTCAGCGTAAATTAAGTTAATCGTTCGTGAGTCAGGACGCTGCCCAACTCCTGAAGCATGCTGTCAGAAGCACCAATTGATGACGTCATCCTCGGAATTACTCTGGTATCGTCCCCTGAAAAGGCTGGCCTTTTCGCTGTGGTTTTATGCTGCCATAAGATCCCGGACCCTGTCCTTGTTTCCCGGTCGGTAGCTTCTGAAGAAGAGGGGCCACCTCCCATTAACTGTCCGACGTTTAACCTTCGGTCGCTCTTTTTTCTCTGAAGTGGGTAGCGTCGTTCCTTTAGAGGCTGACGTAGAAGGGAAGTAATCGGTCTGATGCCTGGCGGGCCGACCGCGTGGGGTCGGCTTCGGGTAGCGCTGATTGTCTGGTCGGTTCGGAGTGAGTCGGCAAAGGATGTCTTCTCGGTGACCTGGCATGGATAGTGTAACGAGGGTCACGAGGTTAACAAGTCGCTACTATGCTGGGCTTGGACTCCTTTATATACGGGACGCGCCTGTGGCTTCAAAGCCAATACAGATTCGTCTCCATTACTAAAGCCCGAGGGCACGTGATATACTTTATCCAGATTAAAAAGGGACAATTAAACGTGCGACTTTCTGTGTTTAGGACTATAACTCATCTGGATAAAATTGATTGCATCGTGCATTTCATCATATAATTGCTGTTGTGACCGGAGTACAGTAAGCAACTTCTCGCTCGTAACATATTTTCCTTGTCAAATTCCTGCCACACTGGATCGTTCCAAGCGTCACCCTCCCACTGCCCCGTTGGCCTCCAGCCCGGGTGCATTACACGTCCATGTGACCACCGGTCGTTATGTTTTGTGCGCGTGACCCCAGGAGCGCTCCGTCATTTGCATAATAAGTCGGGGCGCCATGCAGCCGACGCCACCAGTCACCGGAACTTTCCGCGCATAAATTACGCATGTTGCTCCGGGCTCGTTAACTCCCCCGGTTTGGAAACGGATAATTATCAATTCTCCGGCGGTCCGTGTCACTTCCCGTGTGGACACATCGTGCTGAGCGGTTTGTAATGCGGACCGGTTGCTGGCAGCTGTGGACGGGGCAGCTGGTGGCAGCACCTGGCTGGCTAATAGGATGACGTCAGTACGGGGAGAGCAGGATGACGCCGATATAGAGAGATAATGGCGGCGGCCGCTCTTTAGTCGGTGGCAGGCTTTTTGTTTCGGCCGAGCGTCAGCGGCTGCATTGCTGGAAGCTTGGTGTGATAAATGATTGGTGCGTATCCAATTTGATAGATGTGACCACATAACAGACAGTGGTGATTGTTGAACACTGGATTACGAGTTGGATCCGCTAGGTTATGCGGGGTGGACATGCAGCTTGAATGTGCTGAGGTAGTCGGCGGAACTGCAACATTCGCTCTGTAGTTTGAGGTCTCGTTTGCAAGGAATCTTATGTGAGAGATTTATATTCTATCGCTAAATCAATGCTTGCAGTCATTAGCGCGGGATCCACGCGATACACCCCGGAGTCATTCTTCTTGTTAGTTGTCCGGGGACGAGCTCGTAGGGTTTGAAGATAAATCACAGTTACACTATGTAATCTAATTACCAATGAAGCCAACAACCAAACGGGTAAGCCAAAGCCTCCCAGTCTTCAACACCGCCTGTCTGCGCAATCTGCCGATGAACACCGCCGCTCCGGAGCCGGCGTGGCTGCGCTCGCCGCCACCACGCCACATCCGCCGCCTCTGCGCCACATTTGCCCCGCCGCGCCACTCCGGTACACCCGACCTGCCGTCATTGCCGCCTGTGCTGCAGCCCACGGCCGTCCGCGCTCCGACGCCTATGTTTACGTTCTCTGCTGGTGCCACGCCGGCCGCCGAGGCGAATCGCGCCGGCAGTTGTGATGATTTATCTGGTCGGAGATCTTGCCCCTCCGTGTGTTTGTTGCGCGCTTGCCGTGCTTCTCGCGTGGCTCGAAACACGCCGCTCGAAGCACGCCGCTCGCAACTCGTGGCTCAAGGCTCGGGTCGTCTCGCCTAACGTGCGTGTCAGCTTGCACTGCGAGGTGAGGTTGTGCTGTTGCTGGAACAACAACATGCCCCCGAAGCTGTTCCTTGCTTTGTGAAGCTGAGAGTTGAGTTGTAATCACGTAGATTGCGTGCCGAAGCTCGGGCGACGCGGAAAGGGGTTCGTCATTTTCCTCAACGCATGCTCACGAGCAAAGAGCACCGCGGCTTGCGAGCGTGAGCATGTAAGCGGCAATTCGCACATGGGATCGACAAGATTTTGACGCTTTGGAACCAAATGGGAGAGACATGTTTTTAATAATTCCTTCTTTAAGTTTGTATTCCTTCGTTTATACTTTTGTAATCCATGTCAATCCATGTCTGCGATGACTTTTATCACCCAATTTAACTCGTATGACAATTGGAATGAATGTTGTATAATCATCAAAGCATTGGGCGCGTCCGACGTTACAACATTTCCCCGCCGCATTTATAGCGTAATACAATGTAACTGTCCGTTGTTTATGAGCAAAGAGTACCGCCGCGGCTCGTAGAGCGGCTGTGGCTGATTTCGACTGCCACTCCAGATAACACCCGCTGCCTGTGTCCTCTTCAAGACGTGATTTACACTCAGTCCGCCCGTCCAATTGACGTGATTGGGAGCAACAAGGTGAAAGGAAGCCGACGGAGTCCCTGCAACAGCATTACAATGATAATTTGCGCCAATCTTCGTGACCCTGATGTCAATGGTCTATTGTCCAGTCCGGCAGGGCAGCGCCGCGTGGCCGACTTCACTGAAGCCTCGTTACCGTTGCGTGGTGAATTATTTTCATGATGATGCGCGTATGCACACATGCATAGAGGCTAACGAGAGTCGAGTTTAAGTGGGTGACGGTCAGACTCAGGGCTGTCGTTAGAGTCCCGTATGTAATGTCCCGTTCATTGTGAGCGCTGGGAGGGACAAGGAGTACACGCTGTCCCAAAGGAGGTCGTGCACTGGGGTCGCCCGTGAAGCGTGACACGATTTAGCCCTGCAGACAATATGTTAGGCACTGGTCCGACAATCAGCCGGTCGTCCAGTTAATGCAATGGCGGCTGATAGAATATGACTTTTGAATCTGATTGAATGCTCAGCGCTCACGACTGAACCTAACTTATTGATGTGAAGATCGCGATGAGCGTCGCTTTGTAAATCCACTTCTTCTGGAATTGCGCAATATTCAGCGAAATAAATTGCTGTCGTTCAACCAGTAATATATTTATATTTATTGCTGTGTATCCAATATGAATCGAAGTTTGCTTCTACTGCCACCGCCTAATCACAGGTGTGCCGTATGACATATTTTGGCTCAATTTATTAACTAGTTTATTTGTCTGCAGGACGATGCCATGCGACTGATATGTTTTGCCGAGGCTATTTCAGTTGATTTATTAAATCAAATAAGATAACTCCAGTTGGCTCTTACTTTATCAAAATCCAAATAAAATAAGAGCACTTGCAAAATATTTTAATTCGATTGCCCTATGCCATGCTTCCATTACCTCGTAATGACCCATAATTATGACGTGCTGATGATGATTGGGGCCTACGGGCATAATTATGACAGGCAGAATGGATATTCGCTAAAGAGTGTGCTTTTTGAAGTGCCACACCGGTTGATGACGTGTAGGTAGGTTGGATAGGAGATGAGAATGCGGGTGTAGTGACGTGTGTGGAAATGACCTCGATAGTAATCGGTACCCAGGGTAAATTACCGTAATAACCACCCGGAACTTCTCAATTGAATTATACGCATCGAGTAACTTCCTATGGTGTGCATGACAGCCCAACAGTGTTATTATTTATGGTTGGCTGCTGTCATCGCTGGCATAGGCAGCCCATTGATGACACCCTCTAGGGTCTGGTGCATAGCACAATTTGACGTATGTAGAACAAGCTGATATAAGCCTGGTGTGTAATAAACCCACGGCCTGGCTATTCCTGTCACGCATTCTTGTAAAACCGTCCACACTCGTGGAGAGAAACTGAAGGGATTTTGAAGTTCAGCGCATGAATGCAACTGATTGCGGACCAGCGAAGCTAAAAACATCCATCACGGTGCAAAGTAAAAGCGGATTCAGAGCATTAGACGTGCACCCATTAGAGTTCCGGACCTTCATCACGGAGCAGGGACGTGATCGCCTTCCATTAGCGGCCCACATCCTCCTGAGCTGTGGCGTGACACTTCAGTACGTTCGTGACGGCTGAATCCGGCTCACTAATGCGTCGGGATGAATCTGCTCTCCCGTTCAGCGAGCCTTCATTCTGAACGACAACTGAATGGAAGGTCTCTGCCGTTTTGACTTCCATACGCGAGCAGATCCGTTGATGTTTGGTGGGAAGTAATCGGTTCCATCTCGGTATGGTTTAAGCGTGCGATCGCGCCCAACATTACGCTATCTGCGATCTAGAGCGGCTTAGCGGCACATTGGCTTTGAAATCGTCTGTAGCTCCACCCAGTCGGTTTGAGAGGCCGTCTGTCGCCCGATCAGAGGAGGCCCTCCTCCCAGATTTGACTTCATCTGACCTCAGAGAGGGCCAAATACAGCTGTCACGGATAACGGTGCACCGAGCTGGTGACAAATCGGCCCATCTTCCGGCTCATTAGGGATTTTATGTGGCTCAAGTGGCGACTTTGTCGCACAATTCCACTTTGTCGACTTGAACATCTGGACAATTTGTTCTGTCCTTCTTAACCAGACCATGTGTTTCTCGTCAGTTGGGCTTTTTGGCCAGCTGTCTACTAAACTATAAAATCCACCCAAATGAGATGCAGCTATACCCATTGGGCCAGCTGATGATGTGTGGAGAAATTACCTCGTCTAGCGGTATTTTACCGTCCTGAACGGCGCCCGTTTGTGGTATCTGGGCGTCTGTCTGATGCGTCCCGCGGTGGGTACCGGTTGACCCTCCCCTGACCCTGTCTGTGGGGCAGCCAGCGCCTGAGTCGCCGGGACAGGCGACTCGGCGGGCACGGGACTTACCTTTATGATGGAGGTCAACAGGGCGATTTTCTGGCCTGGATGAAGATGTTGTCAGATGTTTGACGGCTGTCGGCTGTCCGTTATTCGTTGATGATCTGGAAAAGTGTGGTGCGGATAAGTCAAAGCGGAAGGTGGTCGTTTGGTTTTCATATGATATATTTTGGATGTTCTATAATACCTGTAAGCATCAATCAGCTGTTGTAAACAGTTAGTTCATGACGTGCTGTTTCAAAACTATTCAATGCTAGCACATTGTGTTTCTATGTACAACACAAGATGCTTACACATGAACTATTCGTTCAGTAATGTTGCTTGCAAGCATGCGAAGTTTGTACACATTTTTAGAGAGCAATGCTTTGATAAAATTTTGGTCCCGTCATAGATCAAATTCTGACTGCGCGCTGATTTAACTTTGTTATCACAAATCACGTCTCAATGACATAAACATTCACACAAAACAAGCCACGCCATCGTCGCGACATTCCTACCAACACCCCTCACAGTTCGCCCACAACAAATGGTTACCGATCGAGACATCACTGGAGCGTTTCTGCCTGACAACCCGCCCTAGTCACAAATTAAACACCATTTGGCGCTGATTGTGGTGCTGATTTAGGGGACACGTGCTCCCGCCGCCCTCCCTGTCCCTCCCATTCACTGCATTGTGCACTGTACTGTGCACAATGCACAGTATTGTCGATGGATCGGCCGCCTGTTTGGAGGCGGGGCCGGCACCCTCCCCGTCTTTGTGTCCTTCCAGCGACCCACACGGCAGCTGTTGGAGCTGGTTGAAGAGCTGGCAGTGGACGGGGAGCGATGGAGTTGCTGACAGCCAGCTGTCGCCCGCTTTGGGATGGCTCTGCGCGGTATGGCCGCGCTGCAGCCACGGCTGGAAATTAATTAGCAATTATGTGACCCAGTGTTCGCGGTTCCAGGCGGTGACGGTTTTCTATGGGGAAAATTAAAACAACGAAGGGCAAAGAAGAAAACTAGAAATTGGTTCGTGTGCCAAAGTTAACTTGGTGCAGTGAATGTTGATACAAGCTAAAGCATGTGTGGTTGAAGATGTCATACTGGATACATTTTAATTTCCTCAAGGACATCTTATTATTTGACGATTACGCATTCTTTACATCGAGACGAGAATGACAATGCATTGGAACATTGTATTAATCTCAGTCTGCGCACCCCGACCCAGTCGGCAGCCGGGTTAAGCTGCTGGCCCTCGGCGACAGCCACTTAGCGATGTGAGAAGCGGCGGCCCCGGTTTCCCACGAGGATTTGGGGCGGTGGGACGACTACGTTGCAGAATGGTAGAGTGCACTATGACAGGGTCACAGTCCTGCACCTATGGTCACGTGGCCCCTCCCTTGTCCTGACCGATTTCTGCAATCATTGATCAGTGATTGGCTTGTCCCTCTCTGTTCAATCTGACGACTTTCTGACGACTTTCTCTGACTTTCTGACGATTTACCGCCGACTCTGACGACTTTATCGCGTCGTGTAGTGTGACAGTCCTGAAGGCTCTCTGAAGATAATGCCTCCCGTGGCGAGAGATCTGATTGAAATGCCACTTTATGTGCGCGGGATTAAGATGACAGCTATGACAGGTATCAGGGCATTGAAAGCACCCACACGCCGTTGCCTTGAGGACATCAGTTCTTTCCATCAATGAATGGGCCTCGCCATTGCGGGCCTGGCTTTTCAAACTACTGTCGCCGCTGATGGGAAATCTAATTAGTAGGAATGCAACATTTTTGTTGGCAGTACTTAGCTTCTTGCAGGTTTGGTCCTTAGTCTAGGAATTGTTCAATTATCTTCTGGTATGCGCAGAGCCTTTGTGTGAGCAGCGAATTGTTATTTTATTTCTCTTCCTTTGAACTTACGGGCCAAGATCATTAGGAAATACTTCGGTTAGTGTTATACCGTATGTCACCAGTCAACGTCGTCTTGACGGGATATAACATGAATAAGTATGCTGGCAGACAGGGATTATTCATGTTTTAACACTAAGTACAGATGTCTATGATGTGCACGTTCGCGGAAGTTGTAGAACGTCTGCATACTTATCGTTGCTTGTGCCTGATGTTATTGCAGTCCGATGTTGTGAATTGTGATTCACTCTCTAAACCCTCCCCTCCTCAAGTGACGAGATCCGTCAACCTTCACTGTCCAGTGTCCACTGTCCAGTATCCAGCGGTGTTCCTTCTGTCTGTCCACCGTCCTGCCGTCATCCTCTCCCGCCTGCCTGTCCAGTGTCTACTGTCCTTGTCCAGTCTGTCCAGTCTGTCCAGTCTGTCCAGTCTGTCCACCCCTGACCGTTCCTGCCGCCTGTTCAGACATGCCGGCCACGCGGCCCTGCCCCGCTGTTTACGGGTGCCTTCAAAGGCGAGCGCGTCGCGCGCCCGTCAGACGCGGCCTCGTATTTACGTGTTTGCCATTGGCGGCTGGTTGGTATTCGTTGCTGGGAGGCGGCCCGCCGGTGGTCGCTGGGTCTGAGAGAGGACATGGTGGAGGCAGAGGGGAGTGACTCACGGACGTAGAGAGGGAGAGAGGATCTGATGGGAGGTGACAGGGTTGGCGGGGTGAGAGGTGTTGACACCTCGAATGGTGATATACGCGGAGAGGGCCGCAGAGATGCGTTCGGTTGGTTTATATGGGGTTTGAAGTAAGGAGTAGATCGTAGTCGCTTTTAATTCTGGGAACTCGATGAGATCCACTTTTTTAATGATTTTAGTCAATGGATTCACAGATACCGAGAGTAATAGGTATATTTTGATCAGGTTTCCTTACGCCCCGCCATCAGCCCTCCTTCAGTCATGTAAATTAAACATCTATCATACCTACCTATGCATTTCACCATCTGTTGAACCGCGTTAAAGGATAACGAAGTTCCCTCAAATATACATAAATTGTCATGAACCGTGCCGTCAATTTGTCGGCTCTAATATTCACATACAGCTTCCCGATTTTATACTATAATAAACTTCTTGATTGGTGCCGTTTACTACGTAATAAAATGAAATAAATAACAAAAGAAACAAAATCATCGGCACCGCTGTAGGTCGCTAGAGGGCACATCAGGCTGGTACTTCCTCATCTGGCAGTAGCGGTGTGTTCCGATCCCTCTCGAACGGCCGAGGTCACGGTCAAGGTCACGGTCGCGCGACCGACGTCTGGCCGCCCCGGGGGTCCAACGAGGTGTGGCGTGCGCCTCTCGGTGCCCGTATATGGCTGTATACGGCCGCTCACCCAATTCGCACGTAAAACGCGGCAATCAGGCCCGAAGGTCACGCTCGCTGGCTTCCGTAGAGAGCCTGGGCTAATGGAGCCATGCTACGTGACGAGTATAGGAGATATACGGTGTGGGGGGTCGGTATCTGGACATGGACGTTGGGGAGCTGGGTTAGTGACGGGAACGGTTAAGCGTCTTCAGTTTACATAGCATCGACATAGAAATTCAACTTCTGTGGAACAGCCCGACCGCTTATGCTATGGTAGATATGAATGACATAAAATATGTGATATAAATACCTCATGCAAAAATATGCTGGTCGCTTCTTGACTGTGGCATGCGGCCAATGTGACATGAGCTTTAGCTTGTTTGTCGCTGGCGTCGGCGCTGTGGTCAGTCATTGACCGTCAGTGCCTGCAGTTTTCAGGTATGAGTAATTTAAGTAGCGCTTATCCTCACCCACCAGTTTGTCACACCAAAGCAAAGATCATAATCAGGATGATGGATATTCTGGAAGCTAGCAAACAGTGACAGCGTGGTTGCGAAAGATGTGGCATTCGGCTACATGGCGAGATAGGGTTTCGGCGCTTCTTCCATACATTTTCTCGTCATGCAAAAAGGATGTCATGACCCATTATCCTAACCTTCTTCACTATAACTAACTCAGTAAAACCTTGATTTTTACTTTGTATTTGTACATTGCACTGTCTTAGCTGCAGCTCAGTCTTGGTGAGTGTGCGACAATCGCACGCGCCTCAGGCAACTCAATCTCCTCGCCACCAAAATATGACAACACTAGCTCCTGCTGCGCGCTGCGGGATCCTCCTGCACCCAACACCGAAAGACACACGGCATCACCCACGCAGCTCCTCAATGACACTACATCCCCCACGCAGCTCCCGAACACGCAGCCCTGGGAGCCACACAGAGCTCCCCAAAACAGAGCTATGATGTAAGACACCGCATACACGACAGAGCTTCCCCGGCAGAGCAATGCTGGCTGAGCAGCTTCAATGGATGGAATGTGAATGATCGGCTAACTTAAAGCGGGATTAGCGAGGAATTTGTTTATGATCGAAACTGACAATTATTCAGGATAATGGGGACTATTATTCAGAAAAACTAACACTATACTCAATACTGCCTGCAAGGTACGGACATTTGTCTTGTGCTTATATTTATAAACGACCATAAACGTCATAATTATGCTGCAACGCGATGCACATTTATTTGCAGATAGCAGATTACGTAGGATACGAGATTTGTAGCTTGTTACATGGGCTTAGCTGACAACAAATATAAACCTGCCATGAAAGCATAGCCATTATGGAATCTCAAGGCGATCTTCTGGCAAGACTGAAGGGAGAGACACATTGTTTACGTTTACGTAAGATGCTTTCTCAAGAACCAGCTGCTGGCAAAGACCTCCGACTTTGAGTTCTGCAACCGCGCCCATGCATTTTCCACTTCGATTTTAGAACGGATGCTTTGTGTGTACACTAGCGTTCCATGTCATACATCGTTATCCGAGTAAGCAGCTCGGGGCCGGTCTTTACATCAGCGGCGCCACGCCGGCTGGGCCACAGCACCGCCCCCGCCCCCGCCGCCGCCCCCGCCCTTGCCCCCGCCCGCCAAGTCTGTACCGCCCACAAATGTTGACTCTTGCATCATTGCAAGGCACCGACACAGCTGCGCCGGTACCGCCGCAACGCGTGAAACATTGCGGCGATTCCGTGGCAGTTCCGCCGCGCCCGCCAGCGCCTGAGTCCACTTGAGCTTATCGCGTCCAGCTGCGCTGGGCCGAGCACGACGGCCTCGCAACTACGGACTACCGACTCGACCGCGTATTGCAGCAGCTCAGACCGCACGTGGCGTGGCGGGGTGGCGGTGGGGAGGTGGGGCGAGGTAGTACCTGCCTCGTCATGTCCCGGCGGGGACTCCAAAGCCCCACTATCTGGCCGGTAAATATTGGCAGGCCGTCGGCGGACTGAGGCCTCTGTGTGTTGGCTGTGACGGCGGGGCCCAACAAGGCATAGACGCTGCCGTGCGGGAGTGGACAGGAGGCGCAGGTCTGACCTCGACCCTGGAAGAAGACAATGATGATTCTTTCTGAGGACATCGGGTAAAAGTTTTGGTTGTGAATGGATCTGTTTGATCTTGCATCCTTTGAGGGAACACTGGCGTTCATAGAACGTTGACTGTGCAAGGGTGCGGAGTTGGCTTTAGAATTCCTTCACGAGTTTGCACTGGACATTGGCCCAGGGTCAAGTGACGCAACGCGGATGAGTTATATCCTAGAAGAAAACGCCCAGACGGTCACGGTGGCATTGCTGCTTCTCCTCTTCTCCAAGGAAATTCACCGCGTCAAGTCCACGCACCGCGTGAAGCCAACCCCAGCTCGCTGTGGGGAGGGGCGAGGAGATCCTTCAAGGTCACTGTTTTAGGCCTTCTGGGGCACAGCTGCGGCCCAAAAGACGGTAACCAGCCATCTTTATGAGTGACATTCGAGGCATGCGAATTTATGCCGCTGTTTGTCTGCACTGTTGTTGGCGAATAATGCGCAGCGGCAACCTTGGGGATCGGTGTGCGCGGTGCGGGGCCCGCATATGATAGCGATAAACAGAGAAATTGCCGGCAGTGTCTGGCGATTTATGAGCTTGGGATGCAGCCAGGCAGTCGATGTTTATGCTGTTTGCGTTTCCAGACTAATTAAACGGCTAATTCGGTTCCACCGATTGCAACGCTGAATTCCCTCGGGCATTTCACGTTAGAGCACTCCATCGGAATGTTCTTCGCCGCGAGCAAATTACATCCACCAATTCGTTCACGGGGTCATCAATAACATCCGACGCGTTACTGTTTCTCCCACTCGCTTACCGCACAGTAGTTACCGCAGTGACCTGACTCGTCCAAAAACATCCCCGAAGACAACCCGACACCCACCCGCGGCCACCCGCGCGGCCCGGCGGCCTCCGACGCGTCGCCAGCCACACTCCTGACCCCACTGAGACTGATCACGTGACGGCGTCAGCTGATTGATCACGTGACCGTATTCGGCTGACGGGTCATTAGCGGGCCACGAGATCGCCGAGGGGTCGCGCCCCGTCTCTCGCTTCACTGAAGTTCGCCCCCGCTGTGGTGGCGGTTCAGCTGTGATATTGGAGCAGCTTCAGTCCCGCCGCTACCAACGAGACGTCACGGTGTTGACTTCGAACGACGAGAGGATTGAGGATGAACCGCCACACGTGGCTGTGAGGTTAACATTCCTCCCGGTTACGTGGTGCTAATGCATCCCACGGATAATGTGAAATTCGAGCTTTGTATGTGCGTTGTTGAGGGGGGGGGGGGGCTCATTTTCCATTGACTACATGAACAACTATCATTTTCCATTATCTAATGTCTTTATGTAATTTAGGTAATGGCTGATCAGGTTGCACGTTCGAGGTTGCATCTTCTAACAGTTCTTCGTTCTGCCATGGATACCTACGTATGACCATGCGACCCCGTGTAGCCGCGCATGGCCTCCGTTTAACCCTCTGTAAACTCTGCGTGACACCCTACAACCCCATTTGACCTACTTAGATTTATACATGACCTTTTGTTACCCTGTGTCAGTTGTGACATATGTGTGCATTTTTGGTCATATTATGCCCGTATTACACTAAACGCTTGACCCCATGGTTCTGTTTGACCTCACGTTGCGACCATTTGATCCCGGGGTGACCCAATGTGACCGCGTGTCGTTGGCAGGTAAACGGTCAGGACGTGTCGCGGGCCAGTCACGAGGACGCAGTGAGGGCCTTCCAGGCAGCTCGCGAGCCCATCGTGGTAGAGGTCCTACGCAGACCGCCGGCAGCAGTTCGGAGTGATGCCAACCTGAACCCACATCAGGAGACATTCTCTGCAGAGGTCAGTTGGAATAAGAGCATCTCTTGTTCCTTCTTCAAGTCGGTATATTTGTGGCATATTTTTGTGGATATATTTGTGGCATATTTTTGTGGATATATTTGTGGCATAGAATGCAATGGTAATTCAAATTTAGGGAAGATAATCCCTAAATACTTTGTTTTCGTTCCCCTACTTTTAAAAGTAGAAAAATCGATAACGATGTTTAACGAGCGGAACCGAACTGAGGCCCTCTGAAACAAGCTAAAAAGCCGCGCCATAGCAAGAAGTCACTGCCATGGTTACGTGCCATGCAGGTTGGTCGACGGCCGACGAATAGACCGTATCAAATTCGGTTCGTGACTGACGGAGTGAAACATGCACATTTCATTGTGCAACATTCACTGTGCTGCTTGCAGATGCGATCCCCATAATGTTTGTACCTCAGGCGGAATTCTGAGTCGCCGGGGTCTGATAAATGAACTCTAATCTCGCTAATTGACCTTTTGCTGTCTCCGATTGATCCCTGGCCCTGCTGGTTGACCTACGACCTTGCTAATTGGCCTCTGACTCTGCTGACCGACCGTGTTGACCCCGCAGGCGGCCGGGGTCACGGCGGCGACGCAGACCGACTCGTGGCCCGAGTTCCCGCCCCCGCCCCCGTTCGAAGACGACCTCGATGACGAAGAAAACGATCCGTGTTTCGATGAAGTGGGCGACCCGCAGCTGGATTTTCTGGTGAGTGTATGGTGGTTGGATGAGAACTTGAAGATTTGCCACTCAGATTGAAAACGCTCTGATCAACACCGATTAGGTATCGGTGTATCACACATGCATGTTAACTATGCAATTATCAATTCGTGTGGCGTATATACGGACTTAATGTTATGGCGGTTACCAACTGCTGTTAAATTAAACCTTTTCCTATCCGAAAAAGTGCAAGTAGCTTTATTGTTCGTACGAAGTGCAGTAACCTCGACTTTCGCAAAACACTACTACAGTTTCACGTCCTTGGTAGTGAAGCGAGTGTTATCACGCGACGAGCTCATGTTTGTCCAGGTTTTAAACGTGCCGACAAAGCTATACGTCACCGCAACTGTCCATGACATTGATGTTCAAACGAAAGTGGCTTTGGTGTCGGCACCATATTTAGCGAGGTGCTGGAAAGAGAAGTTGGCTTACACATTCCATCTTCAGTGCTACGAACGAATAACTCATAGCACAACTTATGGCTCAAACATTTCTTTAGAAACCAGAATGTGTGGTGAACGCCACTTTTAGCGTACTAAAACCGCTGATGGGCAAAGATGGCGTTATTGTGGTCAAAATTCCCACCTCCCCTTCTGACGAGATGCGTGATTTCGAGTTGAATCTGTCATCATCAGAAAACAAAATATTATTGTCTCAACCAATCAAGCCTCACATTTCACACGCGGCGAGCTAGCAGAAAGGGCGTGTTAGTAGAGGTGTGCACTTTTCATCAAGACCTCCTTGCATGTTCAAATGGTGAAAGGGACTCTCACAGGCTGTACAATAGCAATGTTTAGATGGTTGAGAGATAAGGAAGATTCTCATTTTTCACGCCCTCTCATTTTTTTATTTTAATCATACATTGTCTGTGAATGTGTCTTTAGAGCTGCGGTAATTGTGAGTGTTTATTTGTATTCTTGCGGTGCCGGTAAGGTACCGGTAAATGTTCTTAAGTTGCATCTCTACCCTTAGTATCCCTTGTGTTGAGCGCCAGCCAGGTCAGAAACGGTCAGAATCGGAGCAGGACCGGTGGCAATAGTAACAAGAGAGAGAGAGAGGTGTTCAGAATTCAGAGTCGTGCCGCCCTGGTGGCGATAGTTGACCGGCTGACGTCAGCTGCTGATGTCGGGCTGACGTCAGCTGCTGATGTCGGGCTGATGTCGGCTGCTGATGTCGGCTGCAGATGTCAGTCGATAGCTGTCCTGGGTGCCGCCACTGACACGACCCCGCCACCCGACGAGCAACAGGGCTATTGTTCAGCCGGCTCATTGCGAAAGCAGCGCTGTCCCGATCAAGATGACGTCGCCCACCCGCACGGTTTGACAACGGCACTGGATGACACAGTAGTCATCACTGGTCTGCCGCCGGTCAAACGCTGGTCAAACGCTGGTCAGATATCGGTCAAATGCTGGTCAAGTGCTGGTCAGATGTCGGTCAAATGCTGGTCAGATGCCGGTCAAAGCCAGTTAACTATCACTAAACTACCAGTCAACTTCCAGTTAACTAACAACCAACGACCTATCAGCCACCGACCAACTACCAACCAATCACCAGTCAATTACTAGCCATGTTCCAACCAACTACCAATTATCCACCAGCGAGCAGTCATCAACCGCCGCCTAGCAGTCATACGTACGCACAGTCATCACCCACAAACAAACTCATCAGGCCGCTATACCTGCTTCGTCGACCTGGTGCCATCGAACTAATCGGCTCACTACAAAACTCACTGACTCACCACTGAACTCACCTAACTCACCCGACCACCGTCAGTTCGCTAGTTTGACGTCATCATTTCTGGCGAACTCCCGATGCGAATCGGCGCCCATGTGGTCGCGAAGGCGCTTTGAAGAGACGTCGGCGCTTAGGGCTGACGTGAAGTTAGCAGGCATGTTGGCAGGTTGGCAGGAGACGGGCCCGGTCACTTGTGTGGATGTGCGGGGCCTTGTTTCGGAAAATGCGCCATAACCTTTGATCTTTGAGTGCCCCTGATGGGGCTCCGCGATTACATACGTCGCATCAGAGAAGTCTAAACTAAACGTTCTGTAGGATGTTCGTGATAGTGATGAATCGACCTTTATGCCGTTGAACAGCTATGCAAAATATTTGCCACGTTTAGGAAGATCCTGGTAGTGGTAGCACGTGTCTTTGGAATGTAATGCAGTTGCACTGGGTTTTGTAAAAAACAAAGACCTTTGAACTTGACCTTTGAGTCTCAGAACAAGCACTCATGGTCAGACTAATCCATCTTTCTCATGGAATATTGCACTGAATATGTTAGTCCCATGCTTTAAAAATGAAACCCACAAAGTAGCAATACAGACTGCAGACTGCAGTGGATGACCCTGGTGCTATTTGTCGTCTGCCCCCAGGAGGTGACCTTGACCCGGCCGCTGACCTCTGACCTTCTCGGGCTGACTCTGTACTACCCTGACGGAGACGAGGCTGATGAGGAGACTGACGTGCTGGTCCAGAGCGTCGAGCCTGGAGGCATCGCTGCCAGCGACGGACGGATTCAACCCGGAGATCAGATAGTTCAGGTCAGTCCCGGCAGTCACGTAGCCAGGACTTCGCTCAGGGAGGGGCTACGGCACATTTTCAGCTAGGGGGGGGGGGCTGCCCTCGCACATT
>JARFNZ010179669.1:0-16121 GCA_031763405.1 Balanus nubilus
CGGCGCTGTGCGCCGCCGTTTTTTAGCTAGGCTCGAAAAACATGAGGGGGGGGGGCATATTTTGCCCCCCCTCCAGAGCGCGTGTTAACAGGCGCTCGGGAGGGGTTATATAATTTAGTCCACTGGAGGGAGGGGGAGAATCCACCTCCCCCTACGATTTCAACTTCTATAAGACCTAGAATAACGGAGTTTTGGAAGTAGAAACGGGCGTTGGGAAAGTATTGTGTGGAATTTTTATTTCTCTTGGTGAATATCTTCAAGGTCAAATAAGTTTAAATTTGACCCCCAAAAATCAAATTAGGGCATAACCAGAGCTGCGGAGTCGGCAAAATGTTATCGACTCCGACTCCGACCTATATCGGTTATCTAACTGCGTGCTAGGGAACAATATCTGCAGTGGCATGCATTTTTCCCCATTTGTTTGCTTCCTAGCAGCGCATAAAACAATTATACGTGGCTCGAGCAAGGGCGCAGTTTGTCAGCCACGCAACCAGTCAAGTTGCACTCTCCTGAAGGCGACAAAACCCGCGAAACGGGCATCGAGCGACGAACGCAGGCAGCCGCCGTCCCAGCTTGTATTCCCTGTAATCCCCCCCCCCCCTTATCTTGGCATGGTCATTGCTATATCTTGAGGTGGAGATTTTAACAAGTTTGAAGCACATCATCGGTATATGATTTCAAACTCATTGATAAAACGAGCATATAATTAAAATACTGTTCTCTCTTTCGTCAAACGTAATCGAGAATGTTACGAAGATGATTAAACTATGCTATAGATAACATGCCTAAAACCTATGTTATTATATCATCTATGAGTTATGACTAAGCGAAAGTTTTGTTCTCGAATATTTTTATCTTAAAATAATGTTAGATAATCTCCAGGCCGGCAAATATTCCACCGACCAAAGAAGTCGCTAGATGCGCGAGAAGTCTATATCAACTCCGACCTGGAGTCGGACTCGGTAAGATTTTAGCGACTCCGACTCCGGCTCCGTCCAAAACTGTTTACTCCGACCGACTTCGGCTTCCGACTCCGACCGACTCCGGCTTCGACCCCGACTCCACAGCCCTAATGGTGGCGGCCATCATGCCGAAATAGTGCGGATCATAAACAGGCAATTCTTTTGAGAGTCGGAGAGGAGTCAAAAATCATTTTCTAATATGTGCTGTTTAGTGATGTTGCACATTTGAGCCTTACCATCAGTGACACAAAATTCGTTACGTTGATTTTAACCAATTTTTACATTACCGCCAAAGGTTAACAATGTCCCTTTAAACCAGCCGTCCGCCCGCGTCATCTGCCACTTGCACCGGGCATCCCGGAGAGCGGCACTCCGGGATGAGCAGAGAGCGGAGAGCGAATGTCTCCGAGAAGTATCGGACCATACCATTTCGTTACCAGCGCATCGAGTTGTTACTGTAAGTCAACTTCGGCGGTGAAATTCTGAAGGTCTCGCCAACCCTCCCCCTAAAAAAAAAAAAAAAATCAGCGGAACACCGGTTTTAAAGATGAATAACTATAGAAAAGAAGTTCGAAAAATATGTTTCACAAGAAGGCAAAAGTAGGTTTCAAAAAGCAGGCATGTTCTGATCCTCTAGGTAAGAAACAAGCAAGAAAGCCTTTTTTGTAATCAAAGCATGGACATCAATTTGTATTGTGTACCTTTGCCATGTTTCGTGACACTCTTAGAGAGAGCGGTCCGCCCACCTACCTATTATAATTTTAACAATCCGAATACCTGTTTGTCGCGTGATATTTACGAATCGGAATACCTGTCTGTTTTTCGCGTGATATTTACGAATCGGAATAAAAATATGCGGGTGAATAAAAGTTGTTCAATACGTTTGTAAAAAACTCGCATTGTTTCCCATTATATTCGCAATGATTTCACTCTATATACAAAAATTGTGCTTTACCGACGACCCACTTCAAAGTACGCCCTCCATAGAGCTATTTTTTTCGGTAAAATCTCGTTCACTGATTATTGTGATAGTTATCCAACGCAAGTAAAGCGAATATTCGGTGCGAGACCGTATAATTCATCGTCTTGAATGTTCGAAAAATATTTAACCTGCGCCGTGCCGGGGGTGTTTTGACACCCCCCCCCCCCAGGTTTTTCGACGATAGCGAAAAAACGGCGGCGCCAGCGCGGACGTTTTTTGCACAGCTATTTGGGCATCAATTGCGCACATTGTGTAAAAGTTTTAACGCCAGGTCACCAAGTCAGGTCACGTGACCCAAACTTTAAAAGTTTCAAGTTTTGCCACAGCTACAGTTTTTGAATGATCAAAAGCTGTAGTTTCAAACTTTCAGGATTACATCAGGACACACATTACCTAAAAGTTGTATATCTCGGATTTTCGATAGCTGACCTGAGGTCAGGTCAATTTCGTGACCCCCACAAAGGGAAAAAATTAGATGCTTTAATTCAGAGGATACTCATCAAATCAGTCCAGTTCTTTGAGGATCATGTTTTATTAGGCCAGCATCGATGACTTACGTACTAATTTTGACAAGTGACCTCTGTAAAGGTCATCTGAGGCCATACGAGGTCATTTACGTTTTTTTTTGCTAACAACGTTTGATAGAGAAGAGCTTCGTGAAGGTACCAATGTGTTACCATCTCGTTAATACGCATCGACTCATGTGCAACATGACCCAGTATGACCTATTGAGGTCACCACATGACCTTGACCTGAGGTCAAATTTTTAGGTTGACCTCCAGAGGTCATCATGTATGTGTTTCGATGCGCCCTGACGAGAGAAACACGATGGTGTCAAAATAAACGCTCTATCTTTAATAACTAACAAGTTATTTGCGAAAAAAAACATTTGCCGAGAAAACACATTTTGACCTTTGATGACCTCTGGAGCAGTGCCAGGAAAGTGCGATCTTTCTCCTTTTTTTATTAACTTATAAATTTTGTTCCGTAAAAACTAAAAATGTAAAAATGTGACGATAATGAATGGAATATCTTTCAAGCCAAATTTATTCCAGCTGATGTACTGCCACCTTGTGAATCTGGTATGAATTGTAGTATATTTAGGATATGGCAGCAGCCAGGGGAAAACAACTAGTGTTCGACTAGAATTACAAATAATTGATGGTCGGATCGTTTCGGACCGTTTCATCATTCGTTGAGGGGAATGCAAGGGTTTCGAAAATGTCTGCTATACTGTTATGGCACGATGCCGTTTGAAGCTTGCCATTCATGGTGCATTTTACGAAAAAATACCGAATTATGTAGTATAATAAAGCTGGAATCGGAGCAAAAATGTTGTGAATACCTCTCAAATGCCACCGATTTACCCAGCGGTTCGGACTGGATCCGCCATCCGTTAATAGCAAAATGGCTTTCGTCGGCGTCAGCCAAATTTTATGGTAGCCCTTGAGACAGGATATGGGCGGCAGCTGTGGGCGCCGCTCCCCAGTTCGCACTGAACCCGCCACGAACGGCGCCCAAACAGGCCGTTTCGTGAGAAACGGATCGCTGATGGCGGAGCCAGTCCGAACCACGGGTTGGTATTTGATCGCCTCTATCTCTAATCAAGGATTCGTAAATGACGGCGCTGTAGGCGCTCTGGCAAAATGTAGGCCACGATAAGAAATGCTGTGATCATCAGAAAATGTAAGTTGTGTCTAAAAATACGCAACAGGAGCAAAAATCACCTTCCCGCATCACTAACACGGCGCCGTAACGAACAACGATGATTTTCCCGCACGCAAAAGTTGCACATGTAATTGTTTTCCCTTTTAAGTGATTGCGCACGCTCGTACCTCAATAGACTGTAGTATGTAAATGTTCAATGCCACCTGAAATCACGTAAAGCCCCTGGGAATGTTAGAGGTCTTCTGACATTGGCGACATGGAATTGTAGGGCATTTTTCTGAATCAAATCATACTTGCATTCCTCCAGTAAGGCCCTGGTTACTGAACAATTCCGTTTACCACAGGAAAGGTATGGGATACAAAAGTTAGCGGTGTTGCCCCAGCCTGCTTCCATCACTAGAATTCGTTGCAAACTAGCCAATGTACCGATAGCGTTAACCAATCACATTTGGATTAAACAGCTCGTGAGCGCTGGTAGCAGCATTCAAACAGAGCCCAGGTTCTGCTTCGACTGTTTGTTTACAACTGCCGTTCGTAATCACTCATAAAATGTCTTACGTGCGCCATATTACATTACTTCTTCTTTCGTCTGTTTGCCTTCATCATACAAAAATGTAGCTTCAATACCGAAATGTGCTGAAACAATTAGAGCGAAAATTCAATTTTTTAGGCTTATCTAGGAGTTTTATTTAATTCAAACGTGAAAACAATAGCTACAATCTGATTCTGAAAACAATCTGAAAATCTGAAAACAATCTGATTGTAGGAAGAATGTTTTGGGTGATACAAAACAGTAGACACACTCCCTTTAAAAAAAAATACAATGGGGTCAGATCAGGGGAGCACGGAGCCCATGGAACGTCTTGGAAACTGAGTCTGTAACATGTCGGATGTCCTGACTGTACGGCGCTTCCAGACCAGTTTAATGCTCGTGACAGTTCCAGTGTTTCTGAACTTGCTAACCCACTGCCTCATGGACTTATTGTCAGGTGCACGATCGGTTATTCGGTGGTCAAAATGGAACGTCTTTAGAAACTGGCGTCTGGTGTAGTGAACAGACATTATCCAAATATAGGACTCTCCGCAATACATTTTGTCTTCGTTCGTTCACATCTTAGAATAGATGTGTCACCATTTGCATTCGTGCCAAGATATGGTTAGTCAGCCTGTAAAATCTTAATACAATTGCACGTGCGGTTAAAAATTGCGAGGAAAACATCTGATGATCCTTCATTTAATGACGCCCGGTATGTATGCTTGAGAAGAATATATTTGGCCAGCAGTTTGCCTTAAAATTAGCCAGTCAAATCATACTGATAATGAAAATGAGCCGTCATATTTCAAAATATGGAATGAAATGGAACGATATAAGATATTAATGGCTTATGAAGGAACGAAATGGAACGGCATAAGAGCCAATGGGACGGAATGGAACGAAACCCAAAATGTTGTTGTCCCATTGTGATCTCTATCCCCTCCCCACAGCGCGGCGAGCGCGTGCAGCTGTTCCGCGCGGCGCTGCAGCAGCAGACAGAGATCATGGTGGAGAACATCCTCGGTCAAGGAATCGACCTTCACCTGCTGGGTCTGCAGGAGATGGCCGTCGACCTCGGAATGGAGGAGCCCCAGCTTTTCAGGCACGAGACGTACAAGATTGCTAACCACTTTGGTCTATCCACCAGCCAGGTTCGTGTTGCAGCAGCAGATGTTGATATGGATGACAATTGACATACCTACGTGATAATGATGATGATGATGATGATGATGATGATGATGATGATGATGATGATGAGGATGATGATGATGATGATATTGATTGATGATGATGATGATGCTGATAATGATGATGTTGATGATGACGATGACTGGGGCGTAAGGGCCTTCCTTCAAAACACATTGGCATTATCATGAAGTTGTTAATTAGTGCAACTATCAGTTTTGTTTCCGTTGTCATTTAAGAGCGACCGCAAGCAAGTACAACCGTCTCCTTTTTCGTGGATCTTAATCAAGTTTCATTTGATATCATCTAGTCAAAGTTGTTACCGAATTTTCCACTTAGCAGAGAACTCGAATGAACGGCAAACAACACGAAAAAACCATCCCCACCGAGATTCGACCCCGCGCCTCCCACTCCCTATGCCCACTTGAACCGGCCACGGCGCTAACGCTCTCCTCCACCGCCAGGTGCCGACCAAGAGTGGCGACTCGTTCATGGGTTACGGCGCCGTGGTGCCAGATGGCTACGGCTGCTCCTACAACCCACAGCCGGACAGCATCACCTTCTGCATCGGCTCCTTCCACGCCTGCGACATGACGTCATCGGAGACGTTCGGCAACTCGATCACGGAGAGCCTGACCATGATGAGGGACCTGCTCAAGTCGGACGCCTGGACTAGCAGCATGTAGAAGGTGTGGGGACAAAACACCCGGCCTGGGTCATGTAAGAGAATTAGGAGGTGTGAAGACTCTACGTCTGCAAGGTGTGTCAAAGCACAATGTGTGGAGACTGCAGGGCGCGAAGACTGCGCGGTAAGGAAGCTTCACGAGGTATGAAGAAGCGATGAAGAATGTTGGTGAAAGGTGCAAAGACTGCCGATTGTGAGATCTTTGCCTGGTGAGAAGACTGCGAGTCATGAAGACAGGAAGGTGTGAAACTGTGACGCGTGAAGACTGAAGACTCTGTGACGCACACAGACTATCCACGAGGTATGAGAGGTGCCAGGAAATCTCCGGTGGAATTAAGGAGCGTCATGGGCCCACAGAAGAGGCTATGGGCCTGCGAAGGGATCTACGAACGTCATGGGAGAGGCAACGAGGTAAGGAGACTAGGTAAAAGGTCTGCGGTAGACGATATGATAGCAGTAATGGACGCTACAAGCTCTGCAGCGTGGTCGGTGAGCTCTGTTATAGCAACAGAATCTCACAGTAGAACGCACTGAGATCTCAAAGTAAAATGATACAAGATTCACGGTATAAACTCTGAACGCTCTACAATATTACGAGCTCTGTAGACGGCAGAACTTCGCTCAAATACAACAAACTCGCCGATCGGTTTCTTTAGGTTCATACTCCATAACGGCTATACAACTCTACACTAGCCAGCTAGCTCACTATGCACTAAAATTAAGCAGGCGTTGCAGCTGCAGCAAATCCCGAAGGTTCACAATGAATGCATCCTTGAAGGTTATCAATTACATGTATCAATTTTACAAGGCGGAGGTTAAATCCTTGCGAGTTATAAGCCTTGGCCTGCAATTTGGGCTAGTTTTAGCTATTTAACTTAGCTTATGGAGATCTCCATGCACATCCATGCACAGATGACATGCTAGGATACATGGATCCTATGCAGACATTGCTAGCTGGGAAGAGGGGGGGGGGGGGGGTTATAGGAATAAGACTATGTAAAATGTCAATTGGCACAACCGAGTGAAGGCGAGCCCCTGCTTCAATGATGCACGGTTCCTGATACCATGTGATCTCGATACATATCCTTGTAGTGCTTTAACGTTGATGTAATATGTAGTGTGATGTGCTTTTGTAGGGATTGTTTGAATGTTTGAATGTTCGCACAAGGCCTGATAAGTTACTGGGATAATGTAACTTAGACGCGAATGAGGATGAAGGATTGTTGGAACAGACTGGTAGCAAATTTTGTGATGTTTCGACGTTGATGTTGAACCTGTCAGCTTGCAATATTATTTGCTTCAGCCATTGTTGATCCCCTAATAGTTAAGACGCGGTTAGTCAACGTAAGTGATACTCCAGGCAACCTCTGGTCTCACATGCACAATTCACATTTGTTATTTTGTGCACGTAATGGACATTTACCATCGTTATGACTATAGAACCTGACCAACATGAACTGATTTGAAATGGATCTTAAGGCAAGAAATGGTCATTTATCACGGGTTTTCTTTCTTTATAACCGCAAATGTCGTTCGTAATGTTTTACGCTAAAACCATATGGTTGATTAATTTTTGTTGTTTTAGGGCGCCCGAAATGAGGGATTCTATTCGCTCATAGTCACGGTCATAGTTCATATGAGCACATGTGAGAACCGAAATGATTATAACCGAATGTTCAATTGGACAAACGCATATCAAACGGGCATATTAAGCATTGTATTGCTGTTATTAGACGTTAGTGCAATGTCGTTATGCTGTTATTGAAACACTATTGTGTTCTCTACATAAAGCCTCTATCTATTCAATACTCTATTGCTGTTAATGCCACTGTTAGCGTCCTACCAGCTCTTCATATGGCGTGCGATGCTTACATATCGTTGTTGCTGTGACATTAACACAGGGTCTAGGCTATGTCATGTGCCTGCTTCTATAGTGCGCTTCGTGCGATAGTTCAGTGGCCAGTCGGGCGGTGTGATTCCATGTGATAGTTGTAGCCCTGCTTCTGATGTTTGCTGGCGTGAATCACACGGGAGTTTGGGCGTGACGTGTTGGATTGTCCCGCGCTTAGGTGTGATGAGCAATACAATGAAAAGTGAAGAGCGACTTTCTGTTGTGAAGACGATGCAGGCGCAATTCAGATGGGAGAAGCTGAACAGATCAAAATGTAATAATGAGTTTCTGGAAAAATGACCATCAGGGCTAAACTGTCCTCTCTTCTGGCCCTGTTCACATTTCCTATGTTAGATACAATATCATGATATGAAATAATCTTTAACGTTTTAAATTATCAACAGCTCAAGCAAACGACACGGTTACGTCTCCATTCCATATTCAAGTAACTTTCTTCAAACCGTACCAGTTATCCAAGTGATTGTATTAGTAGCAAATCACACACTTAACGTACAGCTCGCCTCTTTAGTTTACACAAACCATGCACTGAACACACCAAATTCGGTACACCGCCAACACACAGGAACACATTCAAACACACTCCTTAAGTACAGGGTAAATCGTCCAGGCCAAGAAAGCTAATCCCAGCGGCCGCGATTTTCCAGCTCCCGACATTTCACCTATCCACTGCAAAATCACTCGAGACTCTAGCCAATCCGGCACGGGGGCACAACTCAATGCTGACGCGCACGCCTCGAAACATATGTCAACATCACGATCCTGGTTCCTCATACTGGCTTATTCTTACAGTTGACTGATGCTTCAAACTGACTTCAACACTTACTGTTTACTGAATGACCATAGCCGAAACCGTCCTTTATCGCCAAGCGTGGCATTAACGGTTCTTTTTCGCTGGCGTTAGGTCGACGTGAATAACAATGCGAAAGGTATTTCGTACTTTCAGAATTGTTATGGTAGTGAAATATCATTGCATCACCTTGGATATAGATCAATACATGTATGTCTATGATCCACAGGGCGAAAAAACGTCAAACAAACAAAATCATCACATTCCCGACGAAACATTGCACTATCAGATAGAACGCGTTCGTAAAATGCTCACTCATCAGCATTCCAAGGTGCATGCACTTTCCAGCGTCGCATTTCCCATAAGCTAACGCCACGACCAGATCAAATTCTAGGCAACACACCACTCGTAGCCGTCGTCAGTTCCACAACCCGTCCGCAGATGTCACTACCGTCGCGCCGCCAGATGTCAGCACTACTGAGCGTCATGCAGCACAGCCTGCCGATCCAGCAGGTCGACGTAGCTCTTCCCCACGTGCAGCAGTGCGGCGGCGGTGCCCATTCCGATGACGGCGCGGAGCGTGGCGCACTCGGCCGTGCCCTGGCGCAGGATGGCGTACAGCAGGACCGAGCCCATGTTGAAGACGAGGGAGCCGAACAAGCTGTACCGAGCAGAGGATGGTCAAGGGGATGGAAGTTATTGCCCTTCTGCATCAAGCAGATGGCAGCTAGATCATTTTTTAGTTTACATGGAATATACTGTTGTCGTTTATCTTCACCTGATGCCTTTCTTTGTTCGCATGCGTGCCATGATGGCATGGCCACTGCTCAGGCTTCCCTGGCTGGCTATGTGATGGACCTACTCAGCTCACCCGGGAGTGGCGGATCCAGCTCCTTCGGCCTCAACAACAGGGCTTCTCAGACTCCCAGAGGGACCAAATTTAGGATCCAGAGGGCTCACTTTAAGCTTCAGAAGAACACATTGCGACTTCCAGGCTGTTCCAGGGGTCATACCTGCCTGCCTCCCGGTCGCTGATTATCACAAATGAAGAAGGCGATTGTATTTTAGAGGAACATTTTTACACGAAATTATTATAATCATTACTCTTCTGAACCAAGATGTCGATAAAATCCCACCAATTTTTAGGGTGCCTTATACAAATTTATAGGCCAACGAAGCCTGAGAGCCCCACTTTGTCACATGGCCCCATCCCTGAGCAGATTCTGGATCAGCCACTGCAGCTGTGTAGTGATGAAGCACATGCATCGTTGTAGGCATGCTGGCCTGGTCTCTCATACTAGACCTAAACTTGACCACTGCTATATCCGGGCGATATTTCGGTATGCCATTATGATTAAGCGTTGTAAGCTCTTCCAAGGTATATGATATGAAGCCATGGAAGGTACAGTTCATAGCTTCCACTGAATTATTCGTCATGGGCCCGTACCAGACACCACCCGCAATACATTTGAAGTGAGACACATTGACGCAGAAACAGTGGCATGAAGAACACTTCACTGCTCAACATACTCAACATACATAGCAGCTCAAAACTGTTGCGAGTGCGGTAATGTGTAATTGTCCCAGGTTGTGTAAGCCTAAGATCAAAAAGTTGAATCTTTTGTTGTCGATTGACGGACCGCAGTACGCATTCGCAATGGTACGTAAGCGTAAGTACGTAATAGTACGTAAGTATGTAAGAAAATGTTCGTAAACAAATGCACGTAAGGTGAAAAGTTCGTATGGAAAAAGTACGTCAGCATAAGTTCGTGCGCAAAAGTTCGTGCGCAAAAGTTCGTACGCAAAAGTTCGTATATAAAGTGCATAGAGCCAGGGGCGACGCCACGGGGAGGCATCCCCAGGTTCTCTCGATACCCTTTCCGGCACTGCAAAGTTTCGCAGAATTTTAACATTAGCCCTATTGCACCGCCCCCGGACCCCGCGCTGGCTCCCCCATATGCCTCGCTGCCCCCCCCCCCCTCCCACACACAAAATTGTATCGTGACGCCCATGCGTATAGCACAAGTTTGTAAAGGACAGGGGCGGACAAACTTTCCACGATGCGCGCCGGATGAGACATCTAACTAATGCACACAAGGAATCGATCCAGGACACCTTATTTGGGGATGTTGGGTAGCGTTTTAGACTCAGTTTAACACCTCCATGGATACCGTTAGATCCACAGGGAGGAAGGCAGTGGTCCGTCCATGGCCCCCAAATCGCTTGAAATCGGTGCAAAAATGAACATGTGCCGTTGAATCAAATATAAGAAACTACAACGAAGGAAAGCTCGTTTGAAATCATCCATCAATAAGGATGAGCAAGCGAAATCCGGTGGGTGTTTAGAATTCTGAGCCTTTCGGTTTGTTCCCTCCCAAACCACTCCTGGCCCTCCAAAGCCTCCGTTCTGGATGCGCCAGTGTCCATTAATGACGCGTACCAAGGTCCGCATGGCACACAGGAGGAATCACTGGGCGTCACGGCACCAACCAGATTTATAATTCTCATTCACAAAATGTGAAAAGCCAGCTGATCATTTGAGGACGGAACGTGAACTAGGTCGTGTTTGAGTAATGCACCAAAAAATCCGGTAATACGCTGAAACCTCAACCCCATTGAAGGGTTTTCATCGGCATTTGCATTCCGAAAATAATCCCGAAAATAGTTTCGTACCAAGCACGCCTGCGGTCAGGGCTCTTCCTTGCAAGGTCCTGCAAACTGCTGTCTATAGTTGGGTACCTCGCTTGAAAAGAAGTCCTTTAAAATGTGCTGAGAGCAGACTTGTGAATGATTCAAAATTTTCATGAATGATTCGATCATGAATCACGGGCGAACATGAATGATTCAATCATGATTCAATCACTCAACTTTACCACTTATGAATGATTCAATCAATGAAACATTCCTTAATGATTCAATCGCAATAATGATAAATGTGTAAGTGTAAAAAAAAAACAGTGAATACATTCGGAATGAGGGTGTTCCCTGACCAAAGCAAGGTGCTGAAAGTGATCTTGACATGTGTTGGCTGATTTTCATTCCCATTGTGAAGGTGACCTTACTTTTGTATAGTTTTTTTTGTCCCGCCCCCCCCCCCAAAAAAAAAGAAAAAGAAAGAAGAAATATGATTCAATGATTCATGACAAGAATGCGAGGTGAATCGATTCATGAGTGATTCAAGTGAAATATGGATGATTCACTCAAAAACAATGATTCAGTCAGAATCATTCACAAGTCTGGTTGAGAGGCATGTTGAAGAAGTACCGGCGCGGTGATGCTGATTGGTCACCGCTCCTGACCATATTCCATTCAGTTTTCGAGGAATATCGCCTCAAGACTACGGTAGGTATTTAAAGGTGCTCCTTAAATGGAAAATGGCATGGTGTTGGGAAAGTTCGAATTTTCTTCTGATTAAAAAAGTTTGCTGACGGAGTTAAAGGAAAAAACATTCACCGGAAAATAAACTTGGAATCGTGAAAATGATAAAATACCGATGTCATTTTGTGTATCAGAGTGCTTGTTGCAATTAAAAAAATATTGTATGTTGTCTCGAGCGGAAAATGATCCAACAGCAGTTTGCTAAAGGTATTTTAAATATTTTTTTCAGCGTTTCTCAGGGTATCGCTGCCCTGAACATAATATGAGTTACCGAGCGAGGTCACGGGCCGAATCCAGACCGCGGGCCGGAGTTTACCCGCCCTGGTAAAGGACGAAGTTCGTATAGAAAATGTTCGTATGGGATTTAAAAAAACGTATGGCAAATGTCGCAAATGTTCGTATGGAATAAAGAACGTATGACAAATAATCAGATTGTGAAAAGTACGTCGATACCTAAAGAAGCGCATCAGAATCGTATGTAGGTACAAAGTAGGCAAATGTTGATGAGCAGTGGTGTGAAAGCAGGCGTTTATAAGGTCGCGAAACAAACTATTTTCAACGTTCGACTCAGCGATAATGCAGATTCAAAAGACACACAGCCTTCAATGCTAAAAAAGGGCGGTAATATTCGCTGCCCGTCCTAACGCGGTCGTTGTCGGATCTGACGCCGTCCCTGTCCAGTGTGTCTCTAATTTGCATTTACGAATGTTTGTCACAGGGATCTCTCATAAATTGATCTGCACTTCATTGTGGGAGGGACGTTTATCAGACGCGTAATAATCCCGTAACCTGGGGTGTGTGTAAGGTGTAAGTCACAACAAATATCTATTATGTTATGTATACGAAAGCCATTCGATAAAATCGGCAATGTTTTATACTTCATACACTGAAACTTCAGACTTAATGTTACCGATGCCTCGAAGTAGGTGTTCATGTTTTAAGGTAATATATGAATGGCACCATGCGAACTTTTGGTCGTGAAACGAACTATTTCCTTTGTTTGCGTATAAGAACAAAATCAACAAACTTAAGCGCGACATACATGATACTGTATGAACCTTATCGATACAAACTTTTACACTCCAAACTTTTGCAGTTAGGTACTTTATTCCTTACATCCTTTATCCCTGACAAACTTCTGCCATACAAACTTTATCTTGCATACAATTGAGATACATACTATTGTTGATGTACTTTTGTCTATATCCCTTTCTCAACAATGGTGATGTTTTAGCCTAAAATGAACAGGTCTCTGAAGGCTATCAATGCCAAGAAGTTTCAACACCTTTTGAAGACCATTATGACTGACACCAACAGTGACCAACAGGGAGTAAGAAAAAATAATCATATATTTTTATTTTATTTATCCAAGTGATCACCAACAGGGTGTCCCCCACTAACAGATATAGTCCTTCACCACTCTAGTTTCAGCACCTACTCTAGCCAGCCTGTGCCTTACCTAAATGTGAGCCTCTTGCAGATGTGCTGATGCCTCAGATGCCGACTGCCAAACAGGTACAGAGCCAGGCCCACGTTGGCATGCAGCAGGGCGAGGTTGGAGGCAGGGATAGAGCGGGGCACCAGCCTGTGGAAGGAGAAATATGAGTCATGTCTCACATCAGCTGAAAATGCTTGGAAAATAGTTTTACACATGTTAAATATTGAAATCTGGACAACATACCCCATCCATCCCAGATCAAGACAAAGGGTACATGGAAAAGACAGAGTGGCCAAATGATATGTGGAGAGCTGGGAAAATAACCCTGATTAGGCAATACAAATGGCTTGCACACACCATCTTGTATCCATGTCCCAGTAATCCAATGTCCAAGTGGACATGCCCAACCACAGCCCTGGGTGTCAATGCAAGGCAATTCAAATTAGCAATGCCCTGAAGATTGAAGAATCATCTGTAGCTGCATACAATCAAACTAAATAATTTAAAATGAAATATCTCATGGTCCTTCAGTCAGCACACCTCTGAAAAAGTCTGCCAGCTCCCAATAACCCCAGAACAGGACTCAGGAGAGTTCCAATTGGCATTTGGTCCTGCAGGAGAATAGGTGCTTGGTCCACAAACAAAAAAACATCCCAGGGCTGTTGCCAGTGTCAGAAAGCCAGATTTATTTTCATCTGTCCTGACGTTGGCAGAAGGCAATGAATTGACTGGCATCACGCACACCATTTGCAATCCACTAATATTGCTCCCTACACTGAAAGTAGTTTAAAATTGAAGTATAAATGTCACCAAGAGATGAAAACTTATGCGAACCTGAACCAACACAATTAGGTACAATAAGTGTTTACTTTTTAGAACAGATGTGTTGTGTGAAACAAACATTGACATATGTAGGCACCTATAAACCCAGGTTTAACTTACGGCCAGGAGCTGAGAATTGCAGGATGCATCACATGACCAGCAAACAGAACATAGCATGATGCACCTTTCATGGGGTAATAAAAATACAAAATATTTTCTTTGGTGATGCGACGAAGCCTCATCCTGACAAGGGCATCATTAAGCTTCTCCATGATGGTTTCTGAAATTACGGGACTGTTAAGTCAGCACCTCCAGTGCCACATAGCACACCACTCCAAGCCAAACAAAACTCATAAGTACCTACTTCCTGATTCAGTCATTACAAATTTAAATAGGTACTATATTCCTTCAATATGTTAGCCAAAAGCACTCTGTATCAGCTATATGCCCGATGTAGCATCACTGAATAAGGCCTGGGCCCGGCCCAAGAATGTAACTAGGGGAAATTCAGGCATTATCAGATGGGTAACTTTAAACCCTGGCATCTTCCATTCTAGTGAATGAATCTGCAACATTTATGCTTTAAATGAAAAACCATCCAACAGCCTTTGCTTGTGCATGATTGTGCCAGGTTTTGATGTTGCAGCACACAGTGAGCATTTAAAAAATACATATTTACTTGGGTATTATCAGACATCAGCAGTTAATTCTGGATAGGTGGCCATTTTCCAAACATTTTATTGAATGACCTTGTATACATTTTTTCCTTGTTTTATTAGGGTCAGCAAGTTATGGGCAGAGGCCCAAGCACCTTAGACTCTTTTTTATTCTGTGGATGGCTTTCTGGTGCTCCTCCACCACATCTCCCACCCAGCGTCATGTTGAACATGGGGTGTCCAATATTACCCAAAATGCATGACTTAAAAATGTGATTGGAATACAATGACACTCCTGATTTAGACAAAACAATGGAAAAAGAAATAACATCAGTAATTTGAGCCAAGGCTAAAAATGCATAGGTCTCATGTAGAAGTGGAAAACCTAAGGAGCAGCAGCTTGCCAAACACCAAACAATTTTAAAGTACAAATGGTGAATTCGAGAAGTAGCTTGTTGTATCTATGCTGGCACAAACTTGTCATATAGGCCTTGCGGCAGATGGTGCTGGCAGATGCGACTGTGAGTGAGAAGTACCAAAATATATATTTGACACCAGCTGATTTTAAAATTGCATGCTTTCATGCACTTCAAGTTGCCTGCTGGTGAGAAAATGGGGTGTCCGATATCCGATATTACTCAAAGTTCTCCTATATATTATTTTTCAATAAAATATGCACGATTCGGTAACAAAACATTTATAAATCGTATTGGTCTCATGCGCGCCATACATGTAGCTAGGCACGAAATATACAACATGCAAATTGTAATGTATTCACGTAGGTACGTTGCATAAATAAATATATATATATATATATATATCACTAGCAATATGTTTACTGCTTATTGATACATTTGATGCAGGAGTGTAGTTTCGTATTCAGTTGGTTGGGCTTCTTGTAGTTTCGTTGCCCTCCCCCCCAACTTTGGCGGGAAATCACATCAAATCCGGGGAGAAATTTGTTTCCTTTAGGATTTTGATGGTACTTTGAGCGATTTCCCCCACCTCAGCCCCCTGAACTTGTTTGGAGAAGCTACACCCCTGATTGGATGTGGACAGGCATAAGTTCACCACAAACGCAGGAAAACGGACCATAATTGTGGTTTGTGCC
>JARFNZ010179780.1:0-16116 GCA_031763405.1 Balanus nubilus
AAGCCGAGTTAGAAGGGGGTGTTCAAACACCCCCCCACGAGGCGGGTGGCGCCGAGTACCGGCACGGCGCGGGTTAATCACTCGTGCAGAGTTGGATTTTTGAGCAAAATGTAAGACAAAATAGCTATTAGTAGAAAATTGCATATTCTTTCAGATGGCTATCTCGATTTATCCTAATGTTGATTTTGAAGTTCCAACATTTTGGAAAAACACTTTTTTGACAAAAAATCGTATAACATTTTCATTTGTAATAATTTCCTAAAAACGTAATACAGGTCAGACAGGACATGCTAGGGAATGTGTGTACAAAATTTCAATTCAATAACTTAATATTTAACGAACTGAGGCTAGGTCAAATGCGTGACCTACCATTACAAGTGAATGGTTAACAAAATCAAATCCTTCTTTATACGCATCGGACTAGTCCAATTATTTCAGCATCATGTCATATTAGACCCTTTTGGATGACCCAGTTGCAATTTGTGGTCAGTGATCTTCTGAAAGGTTTAAAGTCATCCGAGGTCACGAACACTTTTTTATACAATAATTCCTCACAGGATATAGGTAGAAACTCGCAAATGGTGCCGAAGTGTTTGTTTCGTCAAGACACGTCTTTTGATATGCAACTTCACCTACCTAGGTCAAACTGACCTTGACCTTGACCCTGACCTGAGCTCAAATTTTGAGATTGACCTAAACAGGTCAAAATTGTGCTTCGAACCGCACTGACAAGAGAAACACGATGGTGTCAAAATAAACGTCCTATCATTGCTAAATAAAAAGTTATTCACGAGCAAAGTATTGCTGAAAAACAGCTTTTTGAAAGTTTGTCACCGTGCCACTGCACACTGTTCTATCTAAGGCTGAGAACTGTGCATAAGTCGAATTTTCGACGAATTTTAAACGGCAATATGACCATACTGCATTGTTAACAAATGTTCAGAGTGTATTCAAACAGCTTCTGGGAAAATATCAAAGCATTGCTCTTGATATGTTAATAGAGCTTCGAAGTTGTAGTTTGGAACTCACGACGTTTCACTTGCCGAAGATGCAAATAGGTCACAAGTTTTATTGACGGTACAAATAACTAAGTAGTCAAGAAAGGCAAACATCAGGAGTAGGAACAAACTCCCCGGACAAGTCGTTTCCAGATCAGCTACAATGTTTAGCTTCGTCAAAAAATAAATGCCGGTTTATGTGCATTTTTCTTTGGTCCTGCGAGGGCGACGAAAATTATATGTGGTTATATTTCAAAGAGGAAAACCAAAAATCTTACGCTATGGTACGGTATGAGACTATTGGGAAAGTATAGTTCAATGTTTTGTTAAGATATCCTGAAACATTCATCTGCATCTGTTTGCGCCTTTGGAAATGATAGCCCTCAAACATATGGTAAGGCTAGGGCAATATGTTGCCTTATAAGGCATTGGTGAGGAGACCCTGGTGGGTCATTTTGCCCCACACTCCTCTGATCTACGAAACGGTTCGACTGATTATATAAAATCAAACGGCATTCAATAGCCATGAAAAACTTATACCATACACCCTATTATCATTACCCTCGAGGTCACCGGTGAAGTCACAGATCAGGTCAAAGACAACATGCTATGGCTGTATCATGACGCTCTCGGAAGATCCAATTAGAGCGCAGAACTTCGATGTTGAACGCTTGGGCATTCAATAAATCGTCATGTGTCACGTGTCTCACACTTTTAATTATCCTTTAAAGCCATTTACTATCTTTGCTCAGGTCAAAGTCATCCAACGTCACAGGAGCGCCGACCAATGCTGCCGGAGAGATGCAAACCCTTTAGAGTCACGAAATCTAATTGCTGATTACGACTATAGTAATAGGCGTAAGACATGTTTCTGGGGTTGTTTATCGTCTACAACGCGAACAATGACCTCATGACTTTGCTCGTTCCATAGAAATCTGACTACAAGGGGAAGATGGAAATTCATGGTCTGTGCCTGGCAACGTAATGATAAGTGGTTACCATTTTGCTTTTGAACGGTCGTAGGTGAGTCACTTGTAACAGTTTTTAATTCAAATTTGATACATATGTTTATCGGTCACGTTTCTATCAGGTATCACCCTGTTGACGTAGATGTTTTAAGTGCTAAAAACATAGTATAACTACACAAATATAAATTTCCGAAATCGTAGATTTTTGTGTTAAATTAAGAACTTTGAGATTGTAGTTGGAGATCCAAGATCATTTCGAGGTATCTAATACATTACAACAAAATACAGCTTTAAATTGTACCTTTGACGGCATTGTTGCGAAGTCCATGTTTAACAGAACATGTAGAACATGACGTCATTCTGGCGTTTTTTCGGTAAACCATAATATAATATCACACTTTTCTTTCAGTTTACGTGTTGAGAATAACGCAAGAGATAGTACAAGAATTTCCTACGAAATTAAAACAATCACGAGTCCGATACATACATTGCCGGTTCGCTTACGGCCAAGCCGTATAGCTACACCCGTAATTTTGAATATTTGTCCTAACCTGACCCGATACAATGGTGGGGAAAGGCAAACCATTGTACTATACGACATCTCAGTGAGCACTGAATCATTCTATTCGTCTACCTGAGCTGCACCTGTAAAAGGGAAGCCGTAACGACTTATGCACAGTTTTTTTATTATCTGAGATAGCACACTGTGCAGTGGCGTCGCGTGAGCCTTGTCTGTTTGTTGCTGTGTTTTTGGCCGACGCGGTCGGCGGCGGAGGCTGCGTGCCTCCCCCGGGACCGTGGCGCCGGTGGCGCCGGCTGGCGACAGCGGCCGGAACTGACGATAGCACACCTGGCCGACCCGACCGGCGGCGATCAATGGGACGGTGCGGCTCCGGACGGCGAGGGGAGAGCTGAGCACTGAGCAGAGCAACACTGCCGGCCTTCAAACGCAGAGCACCGCCGCCGGCCCTCCTCAGACGGAGCCGCAGGTCGGCCGACACACTGCCCAGCGGTGGCGGCTCACGCACAGGTGACGGCACTGCCCGTCTCCGACAGCCAGTATCACTGCCCAGCATCACGGCCCCAGCAACACGGCCCAGCAGGCCCAGCATCACGGCCCAGCATTACGACCCCAGCACCACGGCTTCAATACCACGGCCCCAGCATCACGGACCAGCAGGCCCAGCATCACGGCCAAGCAGGCCCAGCATCACGGCCCAGCACCAAGGCCTCAGCATCACGGCCCCAGCATTACAGCCCCAGCATCACGGCCCCAGCATCACGGCCCCAGCATCCCCAGCATCACTGCCCCAGCATCATGGCTCCAGCAACACGGCCCAGCATGCCCAACATCACGGCCGCAGCATCACGCCCCAGCATCACGGCCCCAGCATCACGACCCAGCAGGCCCAGCATCACGACCCCAGCATCACGGCCTCAGCATCACGCCCCAGCATCACGGCCCCAGCATCACGGCCCCAGCATCACGGCCCCAGCATTACGGCCCAGCAGGCCCAGCATCACAGCCCGGCATCACGACCCAGCAGGCCCAGAATCACGGCCCAGCAGGCTCACCATCACGGCCCAGCATCACAGCCTACAGGTCCAGCAACACGGCCCCAGCAACACGGTCTGACCGGGATTGCATTGGCATGAACCGCGATTACGATTAATTGGTCTCCGGAACTGGTAGCACCGAACGTTTCAGGTCCTGGGAAATGAACCGTTCCCTGAAGCAAACTCACCCTGATATAGTTATAGCCCCTGGCCATCTGAAGATGAGCGGCCCCACGTTTTATCAAAATCATGTTAAATCAAGTGCTTTTTAGATTTTTCAGCCAAGACCTGGCATTGACGACACCCCAGCTGGTGCCGCCGTTGTTTTGCCTCTATTGACCCCCAGCCGTACCCCGACCCCTCACGTGAACCTGCTGACCATGACAGTGTCAGACGTAGGCTGTAACTTTCCCACGTAACACATCGTTAAAGATAGCGTGCTTTGGAATACTACAGTTGTCAGCCGAAAGTTGTCTTAAAAAGCGCCTCGTATCATTCAGAAGATGCTTCCGCGTGGCGTTGATCAGCGTTCAGTGACCCGCGCCAATAGGTACAGAGTGTGACAGTCACTATTCGAGTCTTTGTTTTTGCAAGCTTGCTAAAAATAGCGCATTTTGGGTGGAGCTTTTCGATTTAAGATGGGCGGGATAAAATCACCGTTTCATTGTCGAAGATTGAAATTGAAAATTTACCTGTTCAATCTTGATGAGTACGTATCAGAATTGTAGGCGCCACGCATTAGCTTATTCTATTAGTTTTGTCTTTTCGCTTGATTTCATTCCTTATCCTTTGTTGTCGTCCTTATTTCCTCAGTCCTCTGTATTTTCCCGTACCCGTTTCTGGCTTAATGTTTTCGACGGTCGGCGAGCAAATCGCACGTTTTAGACCGTGGTGACCTCAAACCCGGTTACGGTCACGCTCAATAGATGGTGCTGTATGACCTCAGCTGACCTGTCTGCGACCGCCATGAAAATAGTAACGCTGATATATTTAAAACTCTGATATATTTGGGCTTGATTTACATTTATGCTGGAAATGAAAGTGATGTTATTGGTAGGTTTATTCTCGATGCGAATATGTCTGTAATATTGCCAAATGTTTAATGAAATGTTCCTCGCGGAGCGATTCAGTGGCAGTGCCGGCGGGCGAAGAGCGGGTCTCGCCGGCCGGTGTCTGCGGGCGAGCCGTCCTCTGGCACCTGGCTGTGGTGTGAGCAGGTGGTGGTGAATGTGAGCCGGAAATGGTGAGTTACGGCTTATGAATCGTGCTGGTACGCTAATGAATATTGTTAGATGTTTCGCGTTAATTATATTTATTATTCTCTCCTTATTATATTTATTCGCTTGCAGGAAATTAAAAGTGATGAATAATGTGTGATTAATCGAACGTCTACTCGTAATCTGGAATACTTAGCGTAAATTATGTGTGAATGTCTGTAAACGGTTATCGTTGCGTGCTTTTAGGTACAACTTGTCACGTGATGAGGCTTGTATCTCGACGTGCCTTATATGGAACAGCCGCGACGAAGCCCAGGAGGCACATCTTGCCGGTATTGTTAAAGAGTATTTGCAACCTTACCGATGCTATGTTATCGATGCATTTGTCTGAAGGGTGTACGGGGTGTGTTTTGTATGTATTTGGTTCACTCGTTTTGTTTTTGGTTCTAGTGTTGTGTTTAAATTATTGCTTTGATTTTCCAGTAACGACTGACGAGTGGTGGCTGAATGTCGGCGACATCCTGCTAATACAAGTCGTCCGTTGAGGCTGTCTGTCTGACTGGGTCGTGCGGCCAGAAGAATTGTGAATTATTGCAATTTGTCATGAATTAATTAAGTGATTCACTGGCTAACACGAATGGTTCAATCTTAGTTAAATCGGTCAACAGTACCACAGGTTGATGATTCACATATTGACGGGATAGCATGAATAATTAATGAATGGTTCATTCAATGAATCACTCATCACAATCTGAATCATTTTCAGATTCAATCGATGCAGATTCAATCGAATCAATTATTTTGAACGCGTAAGTGCAAAAGCAGTACATACATTAGAAATAAGAGTGTTTACAGACCAAACGAATCTTGAAGGTGCTGAAAGTGAGCTTGGCATGGACTGACTCAGTTCCATTCCCCATAATGAAGGTGGGATATCTTTTGTAGTTATAGTTCATGCTGTCCCCCAAAAAAGAATGATTTTTTTGTGCTATGAATGATTCAGTCAATCTATTATCTATTTTCTTTGTATTGATGATTCAACAAATTATTAATTACAAGATTGTAAGGAGGTGAATCGATTCATGAATGATAAACGTGAAATAAGATAAGAATAATGCAATCAATCATTTGCAAGTCTGATTCATAGCTTCAAACACCTTCCTGTAACATTGAAGGGCCATCAAACGTAGTACTTAATATAGGGATCAAACAGGTAGAGCAAAACAAAATTGGTGAGGCGATGCCTAGACCTTTGAATTGAAACTCCGCTCATGATTCATATATTGCGGACTTCAGAATCACATATTGCGGATCAAAAGTTTCCTCTGCGCACGATGACCCCTTGGGTAATTGGGACTGGCTTGTGTCGTGAAAAGACCGACAGGTTTCACCTCGACTCCTGCTCAGAGAATGCCTGGTGAATCCTCCCGGCGTTAACCTGACACCGGATATACGTGGGCCAGACTCGGAGCAGTAATGCGTTAGCTGCGCCGCTCGGAGCAGTCCCCGGCGGCCCCAGTTCCGTGCTGAGTCGCTGACCGTCAGCCGGCGCCGGCGGCCCCAGTTCCGTGCTGAGTCGCTGACCGTCAGCCGGCGCCGGCGGGAGGACGAAACGACGGGCGACGGAGCGACGCGCCGCTACCACCGAACACGGTCCAGCACCGCCACAAACTGGGAAGCTGGTTCAAAATCGCCAGAAATCATGGTTGGACTAATGAGTCTTTCTGGAAACCTCCTTCGATCGGAAAGGGTTTAAAATGTAGAAGTCTTGAAATGTCTCTAGGATACCGTCTTTTGTGGGACGAATTTCCCATGCGCTTTCACCTATTCGTTTTCATTGTGTTCTGATTCGTGCGTTTTCGTGTACCGACAATCATCAGTGACTAGTCAGAAGAGCGATTAATTTACTCAAACTGCAGTACCTGATAATGTAGAGTGCTCATATGTACCCAGCCAGCCGCTTACACTCTAATCACAAACCACCCTTCTCACTAGTCACTCCAAACGCCTTGTTCCCAAAGCAGTTTCACATGCAGCGGTTCCATTATGTTGCATAACAATACAACACACAGGCCCATGTCAAGCTTGTTAGCAAAAATAATATGAATAGAAATAGCCCTATGCTCATAGTATAATACTTTCAAATTTGAAGGAGTGATATCTATTTACATTATATTTCGTGCTCGGCACTGGTAGAAAAATCATACGAATAGAAATAGCCTTATGCTCATTGTATAATACTTACAAATTTTAAAGAGTGATAGGTACTTATATAATAGTTCGTGTTCGGCAATTTGTCGGATATACAAAAGGCAAAAAAATTGTCTCAAAATTTGTTTCAAAATTCAAAACTTTGAAGATGGCACTTCATCAGATGTACAAAATAACAAGGATTAAAACTTTTAATTGAAGTCCGAGCACAAAAAAGACATATATATATATATATATATATATATTTATCACTCTTTCACTTTTCAGTATATTGCAATGAGCCAGGGCCGTCGCCACAAAATTTGTGTGCAGGGGCCAGCCAAGCATATGGGGCCAGCGAGGGATCTAGAGGGGGGGGGCCCCCCCCCCAGAGGGCTAATGTTAAAAGTCTGCGAAACTTGGGGGTGTCGCAGAGGGAGGGTATTGAGAGAACCTGGGTGTTAGGGTGCATCAAGTAACTAAACGTCATCGTCTGTGTTGCAAATGTAAATATCAATGAATCTTCGCGAAAATTCACATAAATGTCTTTCAGCCGCATTCTAACAATAAGCAGACCCAGACAGATCGAATCATTCGTATTGAAGAAGTCAACTTCAATTTCATATATCAGTGTTTCGAATCTATTTTTAGAAAAATCTGCGAGAAAAAAATGCGAAACGCAGTAGTTATAGGAAATTTAGAGTATGCTGTCATTCTGGTTCAGTTTTGATGTATTTATAAGAACAATACACTCCAAATATTTGCTAAATGCCTTGTTTCACGTTCTTTTTCTTCTCAGGAGTGCAGACCAGGCATGTGAAAAAATGAGTTCTTATTTCATCGTCTTTGTTGCACATGTACCTAATCTTTAATGAATCTTCGCCGAATTTGATATGTATGTATTTCACCCACATTTGAACAATATTTAGACCCAGACAGATCGAACTATTAACAGTGACTTGAGTTTTTATTTATTTGTTTTCCTGATATAACTATTATCCTATCTATATAACTATGCATATTATATATCTATATATTCCTACCTATATAAGTATGAGAAAATCTCTTCACTTTTACCCTAACTTCATCGTCGCTTTTTGGACATGAACGTTTATAAGAATTCTCACGAAAACTCAAATATTTTACACTCACATCCGAACAATATGCACACCACGTCAAATCGAATAATTAACTTTTCGTTTTTGATGTACGCTACTGGGGGTGCACGGTCCCCCAGCCCCCCCCCCTTGGTAGCGACACCCATGCAATTTTTTCCTATACATCATGCTCAATAACAGCATCTCCTATTTTTTTTCAAGAAGCCAAGTTTGCTGACTGTAGCCAGTGAGCCCCGTCGCGGCACTAACCGTAGAGGTCGATGACCTCGAGTGTGTTGATCATGCTCTCCACGGTCTCAAGCAGCAGCGTCTTGATCTTGTTGTTGCTGAGGACCAGCCACTCGAGCGAGTGCATCTGCAGGAAGGTGCCCTGGGGGATCTCCTTTATGCTGTGGACAAACAGACGGTGCCGGTAAATCGGGGTCGGTACATAGACGGCTGGGCGGGACGCGGCATGTATGATCCGCTCCTAGATGCACACAAGGGGGCAGCGGAATTAAGCGCGACAAAATGTATTTGCGTGACTTTCTTTTAAATGCAAAACATGGTCAAAGTTAGATACAAAACACAATATTAATCTGCCAGCGTGAATCGTTTTTCGTACATATCGGCCTAAACACGAAACATTCAACAGAGAAGCGGAACCGGCATCATCTTCCGTATTTTTTGTGTGAAGTTCAAACTAGATCAGCACTACAATCACCATGCTGGGCGAGTTCTTATGTGTTTGGTCACAGCAATTGATCCATACTCTATGTAAAAAAACATGTAAACCTTTTCAAAGATGTGTTTTGCACCATTCGTTAGCCATTTTATAAGATGAGTCAAAAGTGACCAAACGATTTTTTTGGTACCTTGTTTTAGCAAGGGCCTAAAAAATGTCAACAAGGGACGTCACCGTACAATGTTTTTAGTTGACAGGGACTCTATCGAACCATACTGAATTCGGCTGCGATTACGTGCGACTCAGGAAGTTATCGTCATTTTCGTATCGCATGTCGCCCAGCGTTTAGGGCGGCGTTTAGGTTTTCGAGTTCTTGTTTTATGTTTTCCTCAAGATGAGCTCAAAGTTCCACTGCTCCCCCCCCCCCCTTCACACACTTTTCGTGACTGTCCTACACCAATGTCTCTTTGTATCGTAAAACGCATCATTCGAGCATTTTTCAAATTTGATTTGTCAAATTTTATCAAAGTTGCTTTTCGCTCTCAAAGGGACTGTACCACCATAACATTAGTTTTGAGTTAAGATATAGCCAAGTTGGTGGCTGTGTTTCACTACAGGACATTTAATTTAAAAAATCAGATTTCTGATCTTCGAGTAATCTGAAGTTTATCTTGGCGATTTGGGGCTTTCAAAGGCCCACTGGCTTTACTATGGAAGATTCAAATTTCCACCTTAACTTTTAATTTGAATAACTTTGGAATTAAGCGATATTTTCAAGAAAAGAGGACACCAACGTGGCCAGCGGATATTGCCTGACATTTTGACATATAATACAGCTATATTTTACGACGTTCAGGAAGGTAAGAGAGTCCCTTTAAGTGGCAAAAACCGTGGATAGGTCACACGATAAAATTGAAAGTTGGAATGAAAACAAAGCATTCTTTACATGTCCTTTACTACAGATGTAGTGAGAACAACATTTCGAAATGAATCAAAATGTTTCCAAATAAACTGCTCTGCATGTAGCTACCGGATCCACCAGCCCTCCACCTGGATTAAATTACCCCAGCCACGTGACGTTTTTTTTTAACCTCCTGCGCAAACGACGCCACGCAGCTAAATGACATGTCCTTCAGATGTATGTTTTATAGGGGCTTGTGTTTAGAGGAGATTAAGTGTTATGGAAGCCGAGAACAGCTCATTAAAATAGAAAAGTGAAAGCCTCCTCGTGAAAGTAGCCATTTACCGACGCCGTTGTCACCATACTGCTACGACACGATTTCGTCACTGAAGTCGTCTCAACCAATCATCGACCGTTTCAGGAGGGTTGTTTTTCGAAACTTAGAATTGGAAATAAAATCGTATTGCAAGTAAAAATATGTGTGTTTCATCTGACAGGTTGGTTTCATTTGACATAAAAACGTAATGTAAAAATCGACAAGGAACGGGTCAATTTTTTTGGGGACAATTTTGGCTTAGGACAATTTGTGGATGAACTTAGCGTTTATCAATTTGCATCGTGTATTGTGTATTGCCCAAAGCCCAGTTACGCTTGTAATCACTATAACATTCAATAAATAAGTAAATAAAAACATGTAAGATAACACAAATCCACACGAAACACAGGCCTGGACAAAACACATACCCAGACGATTTCAAAGTTAATCAGCAAAAATAAATTGTTCCAAGCGACACTGCTACATGCATAATTGTACATATAATTGCAGCTAAACAAGCCGTAAACAAATATGATATGGATTTATAGCCGTATCAGAGCCGATAAGTTCAGAGCTGATAAGGTCAAGATTCATAGCTAGGATATGGGATCTCAATCCAGAAATACCAGTACAAAGAAGGTATGTCTATCACATAACTTTTACTATCATGAGCATATGCAAATATGCATGCACAAACCATTCACTGAATATCAAGATTAACTAATTGTGTTGGTCGTTTGGTTTCCAGCCCTCGTTTTTGGGCGAGGCTGGCGAGTGGTTATTGTGTGTAGGATAAAAGTCCTAACTTTGGATCTCAGCTCTTACTTCAGTTTGACACACTATTTAAAATATATAAACAATACTGATGCAGTATGTCACAAATAGCATATTAGGCGACATAAGTCAGAGCATGCCCGAAGTTAGGATATTTGCCCTATTATTCATCTGCTCGTCTTATTTTCAAGGAAAGTTGTTATGCTGCCTTGCAGTCCTCTGTGATGCTGGTTGTCAGGTTTGTGCAGAGATGCCGCAGGGAAACAAACATATTCTTAATGTAGGAAGTTCTATACAATTTTGGAAATGATGATACCGACTAAAAATCAAGAAATGACCGCGGATACAGATAACCGAATTGGTTTCGATATTTTTCGGTATGTTAAAATGTTTGTTACCGATTGACATTACTGGTCAGATCTGTCTTTTGCGGGAATGTTGACAGTTTGCTATGTGACTGTGGACATCTCTATTGCCAATGTAGATAGTTCTTCGTGTGACTGTGGGGTTTGTGAGAGCGCATGCCGTTCGCTGTGCGTGGTTTTCTGTGTGCGGTTCTCTGAGTGACTGTGTGTGGTTCTCTGAGGGACTGTGTGTGGTTCTCTGAGTGACAGTGTGTGGTTTTCTGAGTGACTGTGTGTGGTTCTCTGAGTGACTGTGTGTGGTTTTCTGAGTGACTGTGGTTTTCTGAGTGACTGTGTGTGGTTCTCTGAGTGACTGTGTGTGGTTTCTGAGTGACTGTGTGTGGTTCTCTGAGTGACTGTGTGTGGTTCTCAGAGTGACTGTGTGTGGTTCTCTGAGTGACAGTGTGTGGTTCTCGGTGTTACTGTGTGTGGTTCTCGGTGTTACTGTGTGCGTTTCTCGGTCGCGAATCCAAGTGGGCGGCATGGGCTTTAGCCCTCCCCCCGAATACCCTGAAATGGGCGAATGTTGACACATTTTCTGATTTAGAAGAAATCTAATAAACTTTTACTAAGGCATGTTTGTTTTAACCCCCGCCAGTGTAGTGGGTTATTGCAGCGCCCCTCAGTTTTCGGGAATAACTCGCGTAAAAAGTGGCGGATCGCAACGAAATTTTCGGTACCTTAGCATTTATAAATATTGCACCTACCCTGAAAATTTCGAAACTGAGACCCCGATTACCCGCGACCTGTAATCCTCAAGGTCATGTCAAGCGCAAATGGCGTTCCATTCCATGGCATATTGATGCTTAATCTCGCGCTCATCCTGATTTGTTATGTCCAGGAGTATACAAACAGGTGTTACCATGCCACCTCCATGGTTACCGATGAGGTCACGACCCCCAAAGGTCAACCGAGGTTACTGACCTTTGATGACTTCGGGCGACCGTTTTTGATTACCAGAGCTTTCTAGGGTGTTTTTAGGCCGTTTTTTTTGCTGATTTCGAACTTCGCATTAATTTTGCATAAATACGGGCTCAAATGAGGTCATGACATATTACAGGTCAAGCGAGGTCACTGACCTCAGATGAACTAAGTTGACCTTTAACCTTTGACTAGTAATAAAGGTCAACTGAGACCTAGGATGTATCAAAACGCATTCTACGGACCAAACGAAACGTCTTGGTCTTTAGAGCGAGGCTCTAAAGACCAATATGTAGCTTGATTAGAAGTCATTCTATCGGCAAAAATGGAATTAGGTGATTACGGGTCATTGACCTGACCTCAGATGTCACCAAATGACCCAGGACCTAGCAATGGGGTACCAGTGGCTTTGTCTCGTCACAAGCAATACGCTCGTCTTTACCGCAAAGCTCTAGCTCAATGAGGGGCGAATCGGCAGGGGGGGGGGTTGCATCACCCCCCACACGGAGACGCAGCAATTTCGTCCTACACTGGTGAGGGTGTGCGTTAAACGGCGTCGTGCCGGCGCTCAGCGCCACTCATCTGAACACCGCGTCGACCATCGTGCTTCTTTCGAGGTGCATATCTCTTTGAAATCGAAACACCCACATTGTGTGAAATTCTTGACTTTGGATCACCCCAGGTCAGATCACCAGATCAGGTCACGTGACTAACATGTGAAATGACCACTCAACAAAATTGTTGTTGTGCCATGGTCACAGCTTTGGCCATTCGGTTTGAAATTTTCAGAATTTCAGAAGGGCCTAGCTACCTGATATTTTTATATCTCAGACTTGGGACAGGTCAATTTCGTGACATCCCCATATAAAAATGAGAAGCATTCCACTCGTTTATTTTCCGAGGATGCGCAACACATCAGTCTTATTATTGCAGGATCATTTCAACTTGAGCCATTCTCGATAAATCAGTTGTAGTTTTTGATTAGTCACCCCTTGCAAGGTTAACCGAGGTCATTCGAGGTCACCAGCATATGTTGTCAATATTTCTCTACAGGATGAAGATAGAGGGTGAAACCGGTGCTGATATGTTAGTGTTGTCACGTCTCGAGGTAATTAAGGTTTTCTGGAGCGAAGTCCCAATATGCCAACTGGCAACTGACAATTGGCCACAGGGCAACAATTTTAATATGAATATTTTACCTCAATTACCCTTGAGGATATTGAACTAGGGGCATGAAAATCACACAAAACAGAGTTCCTATCGGTCCTACTAAATCTACGACATTCGTTATTCTAGTTCTTTTAGGAGCTGAGTTCGTAAGGGCGAGGTGAACTAGGCCCCTCCCCCCCCCCTCTCCCCGTCTCCCCCTCTCATGTGCACGTAATCCTCAGAGGGCCTCCACGGCGGGTACTAAACATAACCTGGTCAGAGCACATCAATTAACCCGCGCCCTGCTGTTGATGAATGTTGATGAATGAAGATGATGAAGAAGTTGATGAATAAAGGACGTTATTCAGGAAAACAGAGTATTTTATCTGTATTCTGACAAAGGTTAAGTAGGATTCCTTGGCTAAAGCAAACCTCTCCGCATTGCAAGCACACACAGTAATACATAAATGATATTGCTGTTGAAGTTGTTAACCTTTGCGGGCTTGGCTATGATAGCGTCGAGGCCGGCACTACACGTTCGCATTGCCTTGGGGTCAAAATAGGAGAATATCGAGCGGCATCAGTTGGCAATACCAAATATATATTACGGAACATATCACTCCCGTGTCGCGAATCGAACCCGGTCCTTCTGGATGAAGATTAAACACTGCAACCACCACACTATACAGGAGATGGTATCAAGCAAATCCGTCCAGCCATTTCCGCTCTAGAGGTGAGAATAATGCTTGAACACTAACACCCCCCCCCCCCCCCCTCCCCCCCACACCCCCACCACCACCCCCCTCCCCGTACAGACTCACGCTAACAAACAGGCCCGCCTTTTTTCAGCTGAGCGACCCCCGGAGGAAATCTTCGACGCCGAAGGCGAGCAACGCTAACGATGCCTTTGATCTCAGATATTTTGGACTATTTTGGAATATTGTATGCCAGATAATTGGCGTACATTATTAGACACATACCGCCAATATGATTGATTATTAATGGATCACAATTGTCTGATCCAGATAAACATCCAACGCTCGATTCGCCGAATGCCATCAAAGTATCTGACCACAACTTTCTCCTCCCCCTCCTCCTCCCGCCACCCTCCAACAGAACATCACAGATCTCTGTCGGGGCTGTTCCTATAATCTGTCGCAGAATAAGCAGCTTCGCTGGAAATGTGCTGTCTAGCACGGTTCAGTGACTATCAGACTAGTCGTTATAGCGTGTTGGCAAGGACTAAGCACGTTCCATCACGCCGCCATCAAGCCGCAGAGAACGCCAGGGCACGCCGCAGAGAACGCCAGAGCACGCCGCAGAGAACGCCAGAGCACGCCGCAGAGATTGCCAGAGCACGCCGCAGAACGTCGGAGTACGCCGCAGAGAACGCCAGAGTACGCCGCAGAGAACGCCAGAGCACGCCGCAGAGAACGCCAGAGCACGCCACAGACAACGCAAGAACACGCCGCAGAGAACGCCAGAGCACGCCGCAGAGAACGCCAGAGTACGCCGCAGAGAACGCCAGAGTACGCCGCAGAGCACGCCAGAGCACGCCGCAGAGAACGTCGGAGTACGCCACAGAGAACGTCAAAGCACGCCGCAGAGAACGCCAGAGCACGCCAGAGCACGCCGCAGAGAACGTCGGAAAATGACGCAGAGAGCGACAAGGCACGCCGGGGCACGGCGAGAAATGACAGATATGTGTCAGCTCGGAAAATCTCGACAAAGCTCGGCAAAGCATGCCAGGGCACGATCAGCGGCGGCAGAACACGAAAGACGACGGTTCAGCTGTCCAGAGAACGACACAGGAAGCCACGGTGCTACAGAACGCAATGATAGAACGTCTTGGTGCAAGGAAGGTAATGCCTTACTTCAGCTACAACACGATAGGGGATGTTCAGCATGACAAAAAATGTGTCGAAGAGTGTCGAAGAGTGTCGAAGAGTGTCGAAGAGTGTCGAAGAGTGTCAAAGAGTGTCGAAGAGTGTCAGAAGGTGTGTCGAAGAAGAACGATTGAACTCAGCGGAACAGAACACGTCGAAATGCGTCTCATCACGCCTAAAAACGACGCAGAACGCCAAACACCAGCAGGGCCGCCATACCGTGACGACAAGGCTGCGGCGGGTCTCAGTAAGGCAGAGGAAGCTAGGACATTGAAGGAAATACAATTTTGCTCAGTACGCCAGAACGCGTTCAGCAAACAACAAAGCACGTCAGAGGCACCAGCGAATCCAAGGGTAGGTGGCCTTGGCAAAAGCCCCCCCACCCCCAACCGCCTGAAATCGGCGAATATTGACACATTTGCTAACGTAGCGTACACAATTTCGCCACGGCCTAATTTTACCATTCGAGGGTGGTCTGTCCCCCCATAGGGAAATTGATATTTTTCGTGGAAAAAATACGATTCTAGGAAATAAAAAGGTTTACAGTATAGCCAGATCGCACCTCAAAATGTGGGAAAAACTTTTCTTCAGTTTCTAAAAGTAGAGCATTGCACTTATAATTTAAATTCGAGCGGTACCTGGGGCGTAGAAATGTGTGATGTTTGGCGATTTAACATGGGGATTTCGGGCCCAAAATGCAATTTTTGCTTTCTAAGCTATTTTACTCATGCACATCTACACTGGTATAGCCAGATCGCATCTAAAATAAAACCTACGACAATTCTTATCCCAGTGCAATAAATTTCATGACGATGCGTCAAGAATTCGGGCGGTACCCGGGGGTGCAAGAAGGTGACTTTTCGTTGTGACTGCCGAGAATCGTGGGTTCGAATCTAGGTGCGCCGAACTTTTTTATATTTTAATGTTTCAATGCATCCTTTTAAAATATTGGAATTAGATCAATACAATTATTTCAGGATCGTTGTATCTTGGGCTATTCTTGATGAGACAAGGTGCTATTTTTTATCCGTGACCTCTTGACCACGTGTGTTC
>JARFNZ010179891.1:0-19138 GCA_031763405.1 Balanus nubilus
CCGATCTCCTCAGTGGACCCCGACTCAATTAATGACTGCATCAGCTCCGCTGGCCGTACCTGAGCAGGCCATTTCATCCGGCCCTCTCCGCCCAAATCGGAGAAATGTCGCTCTATTTACAGTCTTCCATCCTGCTGCTCTCTATACCCAGTCTGTCCCGTCCTGCTGCTCTATTTACCCAGTCTCCCATCCTGCTGCTCTCTGTACCCAGTCTGTCCCGTCCTGCTGCTCTCTGTACCCAGTCTGTCCCATCCTGCTGCTCTCTGTACCCACCCAGTCTCCCATCCTGCTGCTCTCTGTACCCAGTCTGTCCCGTCCTGCTGCTCTCTGTACCCAGTCTGTCTGACCCAGCCAGTCCCGGTGTGTGGAGGGGCTGAGCCGGCCCCGCCGTTCAGCCAGTCGTCTTCGGGATGAAGCCGGCCTGGCCCGGCTGTCAGTCAGTTGCCTGGCCTTACACCACACCGCAGGCGGGAATCCTGGGCGGCGGTGCGCGTCACTCCGAGCCAGTTCTTCGCTGGGAGGGCGGCCAGGATCCGGAGGATTATAACACCCCAGTCCGCCGCCGCAGGGCCGAGGCCTTGGTGTTTTCCGAGACCAGTCAAGCCGACATGCAAACAATTATTATTTCGCTACCGGATGGTGTTAGCTGGAGAGAGAAAGAGACGCCCGTCTCGGAAAGTGGTCGTCTTTGGGACTGGTTTGCCATATCCGCCAGCGGCGAGTGGGCCTTGGTGTTTTCCAACCGCCCCGCTGGATTAGACGGGTTGCCAAGCCGCTCGTGGTGGAACAGATCCCATGGCGCGGTATGCGGCGAACCGAGATCTGTCCCAGTACTCACAGGTCGTCGTTGACTCAGAGGAAAGCGGCATGACTTCTGACGTGGCCCATGGTGCTGATGCCGGGCTGGTGTGACAGCCTCCAGGTAACCGAGGTCGGTTCGTGCTTGGGTGGCGGGTGCATGGCGGTGCTACGGAGTGAACTAAGGAGATTCAGCCGTCCCAAACGATGCAATTATTGTACCAAGCCTGCCACTGCCGACGGCCTCCCGGGACAGTCCCTCGGAAGCCTGTCGGGAACTCAGGCCGGCCCGTTCGCCGCCAGCCTGTACACGGGTCAAATCATGACATTCCCACGTGTAGGATATTTTGGGATGTCGCTATCAATGACGTGCCAATTTAACGGCAGTGTTCTCCATTTAAGGCGTGTCTTTCACCTACTTCGTCAGTGGCTCTCTCATTTAACATTTTCAATGACCGCTCTGTCGTTTGTAGGGGGTTTTCCGACTTTTCTAAAAAAAATAACGACTTTTCTTAACAGTGTCTTTTTTCTCACGGCGCGCACTGTAGTTGACTTTCAGCACCTCGAGGCCTCTTATCCGCCGCTCATTAATCTCCGTTCCGTCCGTCCATATGTCTGTCCCACTGCTACATCTGTGCGCTAACTACTCTCCTTCTTTATGGGCCTTCGTGCTTTTATGTCTTTCGTATGTCGCCCGAATTTGCAGCTTTCTCTGCGGCGAAACAGTTGGGCACTGGCGTGGTGGCTGCGCTCCACATTGCGCCATCCGTTCAATTAATTCCCGGGCGAAGTGGGAGTCTCTCCTCTCTCTCGTTGTCACTTCTCTGTAATGGTCCCCGATTTTGGTCCCGCTCCGCCGCCCCCGCTCGTCGCTGTCGGCGAGCTGTTGATCTGTCTTGCCGGGCGGCTCCTACTCGGCGGCGATGAATGGCGGCAGCGGTGGCGGCGGCCGGCTGGCTCAGTACGAGACGGACGCCGCGCGTGGAGGGCACGGACGCTCCGTCAGCAACCGGGTCCGAGTGGTGAGCGCAGGCGGCCGCCGTGATAGGCCGGGACGGGAAGGGTGCCTGTGTACCGCCGGCGGTCTGGGAAGACGCAGGACGGAGAGAGAGAGAGAGGAGACTGAGAGCGGACAGCGGACAGCGGACAGCGGACAGCGGACAGCGGACAGCGGACAGCGGACAGCGGACAGCGGACAGCGGCAGCGACAGCGGACCAGCGGCAGCAGCGTGTGCCGTCCTCCCTCCACCGGGGCCCCGCCGCTTACACCGGCTTATCTTGTCAGCGGAGCTCATGATGTGTCCTTGCGTCATGTACGGCAGCTGGCCCAAGGGCTGAACGTTTCCGCGGTGTTGAGAGGGACCATCTGTGACCTGTCATGGCGGGCGGTGGAGCGATCCATTGCTGTGATGTGGATCTAGCTCGGCAGGACGGTGGTCCAATCCTCCGTGTCAGGGGGCGGGACGGCGGCACGTTCCCCCCTGCTCCGGGATGATTTAGTGGGAAGTAAAGCATAACACCATGACGGATGGTGGTGCCGCCCCCCGACACACGATGCATATTCAGATACGATCGTGTCGGGACCGAACAAACACGTGTCCGGGCGCCACGCAGGCGCACCTATTACCTGCGCATACCTACACCACCACCGCACCGCCCATACCTCAGACCAGGCCGGACCGTCAGACAGCATGGCTCCAGAGGGCTGCGTACTAATGTAGTGGCATTTACAAACCAGCCAGCATCAGATAAAGTACGACTGCGAAGATCTTTTAGATAATCGCATAGCTTGTCAACCTCCGTGCCATGCATTCGTTCTGACGTTCAAAATAGACGTCCAGCATCATGTTTTGTAGCTTACAAGGCGGATGGATAAACGATGGTAACTATTCGCTGCATGACAAGTATGCTGGAGGATGTGACCTGATGCGGAATTTTGAGTCCCAGTAATATGAAGATAACACCTGATGACATCGTAGATTATTAGATGATGCCGTCGTAATATGAAAGCTGATTGGATTTAGCGTCCCGGAACTGTAGTGTTATATGACGTTCATGATGTCATAATACGACAAAAGGATCTTTGCTTTATAAATCTCAGTTAAAATCACTGAAATAATAACAGACATTTACTGTTTTACTGACATTTACATTTACTTTAAAAATTGCAGACCCTTCTCAAGCACGTGCCAGGATATCCTCCTGGTCTGTGGTGACGTCAGCGAGCCAAGAGACGGAGTGGGCTCCAATCACATACCAGCGGGAGACGCCGGCGTCCGGCTGGGTCCCAGACCTCCGGTGTTTGGAGCCCTCCCTCCCTGCCTCCTCCGAGGTCACCAGAGCGGCGGACGGCCCCCTGCGCCGGCCAGCCAGACGACGGTCCCCGGACCCGTCCTCCCACCGGCGTCCTGTGACTCATGCAGTCGGCACTTTTTATCACAACAGACAGCAGAGCAGAGCAGCCCTGCCTCTCTCCGGCGCCGCAGATGTCATCCGGCCGGGTGTCCGATCTCGGCCGCCGCCGCCGCCGGCGGCCGAGACAGACAGACACAGCGGCTGACCGGCCTCGGATCGGGCGCAGGGGTCACACTCGCACTCACACCAGATGACCGGAACGGCACCCGCCCGCGCCACGCAGCGTCACAGAGGGCAGCAGAGGACCACATGGCCGCCGGGTGCTGTGTCCCCGCCACCGTCAGCAACACGTGCCCAGAATGGGACGCCGACGACTCAGACGCAGGCCTGCTGTGTGACGACACCGCACGACCGGAAGTTATACAAACAGGCGGTTACATAGCGAGTTAAAAACTAACACTCTGTGAAAGAATCGCTAATTAAGACGGATTAACGCAGAGGACCAAATGTGACATCTAGCGAATGATGACTAATTTCGTTACGTCTACAGTGCAGACAAATGTAATCTGTCGTGCACGAACTTGCACGCTGAAGTGGCAAGGCAAGCTGTCGGGGCGTGTCGTGCCGTGCAACACAATCGGCGTGGGCCCGATACCACCGACGGAGGACCGATGAAGGTCCGCTTCAGAGGAGCCCCCCACGACTGATGGGGGGGGGGGGGGGGTGGAGGAGCAGCTGGGGAGCCGTGGAGTGCATACGAGGACGACTGGAGTATGTCAAGCAAGACCGTCATTATGCAGCCTTTCAACGCGGCAGACCATAAATTCATCATCACGGACAATTAACGCACTCGTTTAGCACATAAACATCCCGAGGTCCTCCCGACTCACAGGTCATTTGCAACAGGTTATTCGGATAAACTTTGCACGCTGCACAAATATTTCTTCGATGACGTATATCATGAGCGACACGGGAACAAAACTATGATGGAGAGGCGAGACAAGATCAGTGAGTTGGTTTCAGTGGGTTATGATGATTCATATCCGCAAAGAGTCAACTTTCCCTATACTGCAGCGAGCACGCGGCAGAAGTTTGGCTATTGAGTTTCGACGTTCCCCTGTATGAGCTTACTTTATCGCAACATAAATGAACAACGGAGAAACTCAGGACTTTTAACCAGGTTGTTCCGCTGTATAAATCAGTTAACTTATTTAGGGAAAGTATGACGGCGTGAGACAACACTGTCACATGGGTCTACATACAAATGGAATAAACAGTAAGCAGTGCTTGTACAGTGCAACTGCACACTGCACACTGCACAGTGACACTCACTGCGGCTTATCCGACAATAAAGAAACTGTTTCACAAACAAACGACCGAAAGCTTCCCAGCTCAGTTCGTTACCTCCCGTGCACACTATCCCAGCCTGTGTGAAGTGAGCTGGCATGATTACACCAGCGATATCACCAGTGCGTTATCTCATCTGGGCGTTGTGTGCGTGCCGAGCCCGCCTGTAGACTGGCAGTAAATACACCCCAACCAGAGTCTGTCGACACGATGGGGGCCTGTAATCGAGCTGTCGGTGAATAAACCACTATCGCGCCATACGGGGGGAGAAGAGAGAGAGAGAGAGAGGTGCTTTGTTGGAGTTGGTGGTGCAACGACCCGGCCCGTGTCCTTGCAATACGACCGCATGACTGTCAGGGACCTTTTATCTCAATGCGTATTGCGTAATTGACAAATACATTTTTATCTTTGAAGTGCTCTTAACACCACAGCTGCGATGCAATTCGACAGATTTGATGTCAAACACTTTGCGATTGTGTTATGTGACTAAATAAAAGTGACTGATAACGATATGCAGTTGAAAGGCTCTGCACTCTGAAGTGGCAAGGCAAAGCACGAGAAGTGCAAACAAGGATACGAGCGCCTTTCTCCACAGACGTCGGCACCGTATAATATCACCCAGTTCGGGGCCCGCCGGGGAGAGGACCGTCTATCCGGAGAGCCACTGTGCCTCACGCATTCCAGCGTACCGCCACTGTATTGCCCCCGAGCCGCCGAAAACAAAGGCAAAGCCAGCTGCCGGACAATGTGTGTTTACATAGGACAGCCGGCTGGGCCACCACACAACAGAACGCCACACACAGCCGGCCACCACACGCTGGGTACAGAGCACACACTTTACAGTCGGCCGTCCTTATCTACGGTCGGGTCAGCAGCAGCTGCTCGTGCTGCAGCCGGCACACTCTGGACAACACCTCCTTTGGCTCTGGGTATCGGCTGCACCTCCCCGTATATACCGCTATTTCAGAGACAAGCCTTCCAATTCACCCTCGCCGCTGTCGCGGAGCCCAATCTCGGTAAAAATGCGCCGCCTCTGACGGGGGCGACGACCGACAAAGGTCTGTGGTTCGAGTGGGCGGCCACACGCCACAGACCAAACACAGGGAGCTGACAGTTGTCCGGTCAAGGGGCGCGGGCGGGACGGGGACCGGTCCTTCAGGGTCCTCTAGGGTCGCGATGGCTCATCCATCTCTCCCGATCGTGGCGGTCGGGGTGGCAGAGTCGGCCCTCATCCCCGGCCCCGGCCCCGGCCCCGACCCCTGCCCCGGCACCAGCCCCTGCCCCGGCTCCGGCACCCCTCGCTGTGGAGACAGCTGAGCGGAGGACTCACTCGGCTGGGCGCCACGCTAACGCGCTCAAGTGGGTAATGGCGGGGGTGGCGGCTCCTCGTGGTCCCCGGGGCTCCACCGAGACGGCCGTCATACCGGCTGCTTCCGTTTGACGCCCTCAGGGTCACCGCTTCATCGGCCCAGCTGGGGTTATAGGCCGGACTGGTGAGTCATTGTTTGGACCCTCCTAGGGCTGAGCGACCCGCCTGGCCGGGAGGCATGCCGCTCGCTCGTTTGCGCCGCCGCACACTCCCCCTCCACACAGACCCACCCCGCGCCGCCGCGCAGGGGTCCAGTGACATATGCCGGTGGTATTTACCGCCGGGCTCCAGGCTAATTTACCAGTCAATCGACCAACGTGACGACCGCCGGCATGGGACCGCGAGGCGGGGCGGCGTCGACGACGGGTGACCGCAGCAGTAGTTTAGGAGAGAGGATGGGAACAGCCCATCATAAAGATGTCCCTCCCGGTCGGCTGATGGTTTTAACAACTCGTCACCATTCGCTTCGCCCAATGTCTACACTGTGTAAGACGACCCAATACTGGGAAACGGGTGACAACACGATTTAAAGCCTGTAGTAAGGTGACTAAGCCAGCCTATCGCAGCGTTATCTCGACAAGAACACCTGGTCAACTCAAGACACAACCGGTTTGCACAGTGCACACGTTCAGGTTCTGAGAACTTTTAAGGTCACATCAGCTGAATGTTATTCTGTCGATAATTTTCCGTTATCTCGCTAATATGATCGCCTCTTGCACGCTAGACCCACTATTTTGCTTCTTACTTTGCGAACTATTTCTAGCCACATTTTTAACGTTGGATTAACAAATTTCCCAGACATCATAGAACGATATAGAAAGCAAAAACAAAGACTTCTCAACTTGACAGTTATGCATAAGGAATGCACGCGATCTAGGTCGGTGCTTGACCGTCGTTCTCCGAGAAGCAGCTCGTAATTCCAGGTAACAGCCACCACAGCACAAACGTAAATCTCCAACGTCAACCCAGGGGCCGTACGGGGGTGGGACGGGAGGAAGGGCGGCAGGGGAACCCTGTGATTGAGGGAACACGTCCCAACAGGACCCGACAGGACCCAGGTAATGGGATAATAACACCTGAGCTGACCCCGGCCGGGCCAGCCCAACTCGACCCAACAGGACTCAAAACCCCTCCACGGCGGAGCTCTACGCGCAGTCCGGAGAGCCGGCACTGGCGTACCTTCCGCATACGACACTGCAGTGAAGCTTTATGACGCCGCACTCCGGGGCGGCATGACGGTGGTACGTCACACTGCAGCAGTCTGCGGTCGGTCGTGTGCAGACTGGCGTATACAGTGCACCCGCACGCGGCAGCGGCACGCCGCACCTGGCTCCCGAGTGGCGTCAGGTGTGCAAACACGGAGCAAGAAGCGGCTGTTACACGATGGCTCGGTGTTGTACAACCCGCCACTCGCAGAGAGTGACGCGGCTGATAACCACCGTCTGTCTGTACATGCTGCCTCTGTGTTGTACAATTCACTACACGTAGTGGGCTGTGTTGTACGGCTGCTGATATTCTGTGACTGTATGATGGAAACGGCTGCTACTCGTCGCCTCGATGATGTAACGGAAGTTACAACATCGTTAACACGCAGTAAGGTGTTGAGCTGTTGTATATCTCTGCATGCTGTGCTGATCTCATACTGATCATCTCTTATACTTTTTTCGATACACGAGGCAGCTCCATTGCTCCGTCTCTATCGCGTGAGTGAGTAAACTTAGACATTTGAGCGATACTTGATAACGGAAAATCATAAACAAACTCATGAATCACTCACCGCAATCGCAAACGCACGCACAGCACGCCTTCGCAAACCAGCGTATCTACCTCACATTCAGGATAAGATATCTGCGATCTGACAGCGCACAGAATATAGAATGGGATGAAATACGTGTCGGTGATGGGTGACCTGACCTACCTCGCGGCTGTGCCGGGGCACCGGCGCCGGCGGCGGTGGCGCCTCTCTCTCCAGGTCGGTGAAGGTCCGCAGGTGACCGAAGTCTGACACCACCACGGAGGCGGGCCGGGACGACCGCTTCCTCTCCACGAGCATGACGCCGCCGCTGTGGACCAGAGAGACGGCCGTCACTGACCTGCGGTCCTGCAGCCCGGCGAACGGCGACCCGCCCCGCCAACTCCAGCCGACTGGGACGGAGGGTCGCACACCGGGCTCCGGGCACTGGGCACTGGGCACTGACAGGACAGCCGGCAAGAAGGCAGGTGGAGGCCAGTCAAGCGGGCCTAAATTCGCGTGCCCCGTCGCCGGCGCGGGACGTGTTTTTGCTGGGCCATTCCGCTTGACTTGCGCCGGTCGCCGGGGACGAAGACAGGGGGCTGACTCCCAACGATCAACCGATACCGCCAGGTGACTCCAGTCAAACGACTCTCATGACAGGTGAGCTTTCGATGAGAAAAACAACAGCCAGTCACTCACAGACGCTTACCTCAGGTTGGGACTCCTGACGACAAAAGACACGTCTCCGCACGCACCACGCGAACCCCACCTCACGCCCGTCACCACCGCACTAAAGCCCCGCACGCGTCGGTCTCGAGCGGAGGCGGCGGTCGGCCAGCTGGGCGACCTGCCTGCCACCTGGCGGCGGAAACGGGAAACATTCGGCCGGTGGAGGAAGGAGCCGACGGGCTTCCTCCGCGGAGTTTTTCGGCGGACGCGGTGGTGGAATCGGCGGGGCTCCCACGTCTAATCGCCGTCTGGCGACAGGCGTCAACGAAATTCCCGGGCCGCGCCAGGCACGGCGCACGGCAGAGATGTCACGTGACCTGCCGGCGTGGCGGTCGCGGCGGACCTGGGGGCTCCACGCCTTCCGGCGATGGGGCTACCGTGGAGCGAGTGATGCACCCCCGTCAACGTGGGGCTGCTTCGCGACCTGGCGCCCGCCGGCGGGAAATTGAATATTGACCGTGTCTGGTAGTGGTACCAACTGCTGTCCCAGTCGACTTCGAGCCAATTCAGGGTAGCATTACTACCGGTCAGGGGTCAATTGCATGCATATTGCATGGCCCGTGTTTAAACGTGAGCCGGCCGACTGCGGCAGGAAGCGGAGGCGAGCGAGGGTAGCGATTCACCCGCTTCCCACGCCAGCTCCTCGGGCCGCCCCAGGCCGCCGTACCAGGCAGTGGAAATCACCACCGGCAGTGGACTTCCGGCGTCCTTCCGGCGTTCCTGAGGCCTCTGCCGCGTGGGTGGACCGTGCTCCCAAGCTCTTGGGGCTCCAGATGACCTGAGGGACCTGTATCTGAGCTGAGGGACCTGTATCTGACCTGAGTATCTGAGCTGATGGGCTTGTAGCTGAGTTGAGGGACCTGTATCTGAGCTGAGTGACCTGTAACTGAGCTGAGGGACCTGTATCTGAGCTGATGAGCTTGTAACTGAGTTGAAGGACCTGTATCTGAGCTGAGGGGCTTGAATCTGAGCTGAGGGACCTGTATCTGAGCTGCGGGGCTTGTAACTGAGCTGAGGGGCCTGTATCTGAGCTTCGGGGTTTGTAACTGAGTTGAGGGACCTGTATCTGAGCTGAGGGGCTTGTAACTGAGTTGAGGGACCTGTATCTGAGCTGATGGGCTTGTAACTGAGCTGAGGGACCTGTACCTGAGCTGAAGGGCCTGAGCTGAGTTGAGGGACCTGTATCTGAGCAGAGGGACATGTATCGAAGGTGCGGGAGCTGAAGCTGAAGCTGAAGGATCTGTAACTAGCCTATGTCTGAGCTGTCGCTCGACCGCCAGCCGTCATTGTCGGTGGAGGGATGTCGGTGGAGATGGCGGGTCGGTGGAGGGATGTCGGTGGAGATGGCGGGTCGGTGGAGGGATGTCGGTGGAAATGGCGGGTCGGTGGAGGGATGTCGGTGGAGTTGGCGGGTCGGTGGAGGCGATGTCGGTGGAAATGGCGGGTCGGTGGAGGGATGTCGGTGGAGGCGATGTCGGTGGAGATGGCGGGTCGGTGGAGGCGATGTCAGTGGAGATGGCAGGGCTGGAACGCCGTGACGGCGGCAGGCCGGCGTGGCGCGGTAATTTGGTGGCTATGTCGAGGAGGTGCCGTCGGCTGATAACGGTCATCGGCGCCGTGACTGCGACATCCGGTGATCGGCCGATGTTGGGGTGGCCGGCAGAGAACACTCCTAGAGATGGCGACGCCGCCCCGCTGCCTCACCGCTTGGTGTATTGAACGGTGGGCCTCGTAGGCATGGAATTTGGAAGGCGACCGAGCTTCTTACGAAATCCGGGTGGGTGTGCCTTTAGTAAGATTTCTACGCCACAGTTCGACGGTTATGTTAATCGGCTTAGCGATTACGCAAGAAACCAAAGCTCATGACTGTCCGCTTCCTGGTGGTCCGGGAGCGCTTAAAAGTATTCTTCGAATTCAATGCATTTCGTCTGTCATGTGGAATGAGAACGTAGATTATCTTAGTAAGCGCAGGTGCAAACAGTAAGCTTGAAACTATCTTTAAGCACGCGTTTTTAGAAACTCAACGGATTTCAGTAGTGGTAGACAATAACACACATTTACATCACATGTTCAGCACCACTGACTTCTGAGCCATGCTCAGTGAGCCATACTTTGCGCCACTGCCCGTCAAACCTCGCTCACTGGAACCGCTCGAACTCGGCGGATCCGGATGGCCCAGCCGTGGGGTGCACGGTGTCAATGGGACCCGTGACCTCCGGAGATGACCCGGGCCCGCTGCAGACGTGTGTCCGGTCCGCGAGATGGCCGGACACAGCCCGGGTCAGCCCGGGTCAGCCGGGGTCAGCTCGGTTAGCCCGGGGTCAGCCGGAGTCAGCTCGGTTAGTCGGGCTCGGCTGGAGCGGGCCGAGGTCAGTCGGGCCGGGCAGGGTCACGTCTACATGATGAGGTCACCAGTTGGTGATATTGCCGTCGACTGCGCGGTTGGAGGTGCAGGTGCAGCCGATTGGTTTGACCGCGCCGGTGACCCGGGCCAGGCTCCAGTGGCCCTGCTTTTCATCCCCGGCTGCTCGTTACAAGGACGGCTGGGCAGCCATCAGTCATCGTCCGTTCTATATGCGACATTGTTTGGCTTGAGAGATGATCGGTTTTCACGTGCTCAAATCATGTGTGTAACAGATGTTTATCGTGGGTTCTTTAACGCCGCTGTTAAGTGTTTGACAGGCCGTTTACGCCACACCATTCATTAAAACTAACGAGTAATTACTGGCAGAGAATGCATAAACAATTACCGAGCCGTTAAATGTGACTAAAAACCAATGGGAAAACGATCTCCACACAATTGCATGCTGATTGCTTTTGAATGAAAATGATAAGTGGAAAGCTTGGATATGTATAGCAAGGCAAGCTTCTGCTGATTTTGATACAGAAGTCCTGTCTGAAAAGCGTCTGCCGAATTTAAGTCGTATAGCGTGCAGTGACCACAAAGTGTCTCAGATGAAGCGATGGGAGGGGGGCGCGGTCCGCTCCCCGGCACTCAATTTGTCTGATCACGCACATGGTCCCGGTCCCGCCACCGTCCGCCAACACACCGCGCACTTTATTATAGCCACTTAAAGACTGCTCTCACCAACACTGGACGCCGGCACTCATCGCTCCGTACGTCGGCACTCATCGCTCCGTACGTCGGCACTCATCGCTCCGTACGTCGGTACTCATTGCGTGGTACGGCCTGCCGCCTGGCGCACTCATCGACTCATATGCCGGCACTGATAGCGCTACTCACCATAAACAATACATGTCGGAATAAATACCCGGCGCACGGGTGGAACGGGACGGCTTGCCTCGCGAACAGCGGTGACTCCGGCCTAGTGTCCCGTGTGGTAGAGACAGCCATCTCTCGTGTCCCGTGTGGTACAGACAGCCATCTCTCGTGTCCCGTGTGGTACAGACAGCCGCCTCTCGTGTCCCGTGTGTTACAGACAGCCGCCTCTCGTGTCCCGTGTGGTACAGACAGCCGCCTCTCGTGTCCCGTGTGTTACAGACAGCCACCTCTCGTGTCCCGTGTCCCGTGTGGTGCGGACAGCGGACAGCCGACTCTCGTGTCCCGTGTGGTGTGGACAGCCGCCTCCCGACTCTCGAGTCCCGTGTGACGCGGACAGCCGTCTCTCGTGTCCCGTGTGGTGCGGACAGCCGTCTCTCGTGTCCCGTGTGGTGCGGACAGCCGACTCTCGTGTCCCGTGTGGTGCGGACAGCCGACTCTCGTGTCCCGTATGGCGCGGACAGCCGCCTCTCGTGTCCCGTGTGGTGCGGACAGCCGACTCTCGTGTCCCGTATGGCGCGGACAGCCGCCTCTCTTGACCCGTGTGGTGCGGACAGCCGCCTCTCTTGTCCCGTGTGGTGCGGACAGCCGACTCTCGTGTCCCGTGTGGTGCGGACAGCCGACTCTCGTGTCCCGTGTGGTGCGGACAGCCGTCTCTCTTGTCCCGTGTGGTACAGACTGTCGCCTCTCTTGTCCCGTGTGGTGCGGACAGCAGACAGCGTCTCTCGTGTTCCACGTAGGACGGACTGACGGACACTGGCCAGATCTCATGTTCCGTGCAGCTCTCCGTGCAGCGGCCCATGGCGGACGGACCGGTGCCGCCGCTGCAGGTCCCTCACCCTGCAGAGGTCTGCCGGTGCCGCACCGTCCAGACGGCACCCCGACGGCCGCCTCTACAGTACCCTCAGCCGGCGACACTGACCTTGTTGGTGACACCGGGCAGGGCAGGAATGTGCGACGCGTGTCACCGTGAGAAAACAATGGGTGACACTGGGTGGGGAGACCTGATACTGGGTGAGAGACCTGCACGCGTGGTCGGTGGTGTGAGACTAACGGCGACGGAAGAGTACCGAGTGACAATAAAAAAATGTATGTAGTGTAGTAAAACACATTACTGCGGATTCTTGGGGTGAAATCAAATATGCAGTGAAAACAGGCGTTTCAGTTTCCTGAAGTCGTTGTGCTCTTCAATATGTGCTGCAGCCAAGCTTAGTCTTGCGTCCATGTTTTGCTGTAGATATTTCACGTGGCACTTTCAAAATCGCCCGGTGAAGATCACGCGCCATACAAATTGAATGTTTCGTCCTTGTCGTTGTGAGTCATGGGCCTTCTTATGCAGTGAAGTTTGAGATGTACCTTACCTTTGATGAATGAGCTGGGGATGTGAGGAGCCGCAGAACTCTAAAATCAGTCACATCACCGAAATCTCTTCCAGTTCTCTGTTACCAGCCGCAGGTCCACGGTTTCAAGGTCCTCCTCCAATCATTCACAGCATATCTCCTGAATTCCTCGCTCCAGCTGGCACGTTAACGGCTCGGTGGCCCGCTGAGCCGCGGACCGAGCAACAGGCGAGGCGAGAGGCCGTCTCCCTGGGCGAGACCTTCCCTGGCGAGGCTGTCGGTCGGCCCACGTGGTGACGGACGGACCACGCCCCTGACAGGCTTCCGCCGGGCCGCCGCGACGCCCCCGACAGCCGGAAGTGGGGGTGCCGTGTCGGCGGTGACACCCGGCCGACGTGGAGGTGACAGCGGTGACGACGGCGGCGGCGGCGGCGGCGGCGGCGCTGTGTGCCGGGTGTGCGCCCCTCCCAGGATGGTACCGGCCCTCCGACTGACGCTGGTGCTGACGGCCGTCACCGGCCCGGCGCTGCCACAGAGGTGGGTCACACGCCACTCCCCCGATCCTTCCCTTCCGCTCGAAACACGCATGCATACTCGTATACCTTAACATACGCATATTACAGACACATGCCTGAACAGACACGAGCACACGCATACACGTAGACACGTACACATGCAAGTAAATGCTATCATGCATATGCACACAAACACAAGCATGCAATTAACGCATGCCCACCTGCAGATGCTGGCTGGCCGGGCCCTGCAGTGACAGTGTATGTATGTGCGGCCCGGCTGCCGGCTGCCGGAGGGGCGGGGCCCCCCACGGGGCTGGTCCCGGGGGGGGGGGCGTCCTGGTCCCGGCGGCACAGCGGTATTGGCGCCGGCCAAATTACATATACACGACGTCGACATGTACACTGCGCTACGGAGCTGAGATGTGCTGTCAGATAGTCCTTCGAAGTGACACTGTTTCGAGATAGAGTCGTCAGCACAGGAGAGAAGATAGTGTTCCAGAATTGTTGGCAAAAAATTGTTGCCCAGCTTGCGTCTTTAAGAAAAAAAGTGGAATGGCTCCCATAGACGCCTGCCCTTATAAATAAGCCCACAGCGGGGCAGTTACAGGAGATTACCACCTTTTCAAAATTGGATACGTTAGAGCCAGTTCCTTCTAGCCTACAGTCCAGTCCGTTTTTTTTCATTCTCAATCGTTTTGCAATCTTTATTTGAAGGTTTGCTTTTCCTAAAAAATTGTACAAAGTTAGGAAAAGAACCACCCGGAGTTAAGTAAGTCAATACGGACAATGCAAAGTGAACAGTAATTTCGAAATGTAGATACAAAAACAGAAACTTAAAAAAACTTGCGAACGATTGAGGGCGATTTTTCAAAACTGCTGGGATAGGAGAAACTGGCTCTATCACATATAAAAATATAGTTTTAAGGTGTGAATATCCCTTTGCGCACCAGCATGTTAGTTCGAAGGGAGATAAACTCACATTGTTTGCATGGAAACAAAGAAACATTGCCTTCTTAACAGGAAATACCACAAGCATATCAGCTGTAAGAGACATTCTATGCCAATGAAACACGCTAACGAAACTGTTTCACTGGACAAACTCCCTGTACGAACGTGAAGTGTGAGCAGAATGTAAACAAATAATTATCGCAGATACTAAGCCATGAGTTCCACCAATTGTTTTTTCCGGCGAAGTCAGATAGGTACAGCTTTTCGAAGTCTGTCAGTATGCATCCCGCGAGTCTCACCACAGAGAAATTAGTTACGATGGATGAGTCGCTATCTTTCTCGTCGAAGCGAGTTCGCGTATATATAGTGTAGCAAAAGTGTAGTTGTAAATGTATAGTGCGTAGCTTTCGAACGAGTAGAGAATGGCCCACAACGTACTTATAGGCTCACAATTTGTAGGTTCGGAATGCTATATGTGGGTATGCTTGAACGAAAAAAGTGATCAGTGTTTTTGTGTGAAACAAATTAATCATGTGTTGCATTGCGATGTTTACGAACTGCTCAGGTTTGTGATGCATCTATCTCGTCTATTTCGCAAAGGATTTGTTTTGGCTCCACTGTTGTTTTCACTCTTCATAAATAACTCACTACGCGAAGTCAATTCTAGAGCTCTGCCTTACGTACGCCGACGGCGTTATTTTTTGGAGACTCACCCCAAATCCAAGCAAATACAAGTCGTTCACGATGACTTTCAGGTGCGCGCTCTTATTATATAGCATATAATACGGGAATATTCTAAATATATAATATTTTATTAATACCACCAAACTTGAGCACGTTGGGGAAATTCGTCGCCACGGTATCACTCTTAATACCTAACTCACATTAGCCTCCTATGTGACGAAAATTGTCAGCAGAGCAAACCGAAGTGTAGGTTTATTATTCAGATCGTTTCAAGCTGGTGCACGCGGCTCAAAATTAAACAGAAATGCTCTTATGCGTGTTTATAGTTCTCCAACATTCTTTCGATTCTATAATACGACCGCTCGATTCCAGCGGGTGCGGCAGATACCCAGACAGTGCGGATCGATCGAGTGCAACATAAATTATTGATAGGGCTGCTATCGAGCACAACTTCCAGACAGGACGCTTCCCTGGTATACGTAATTTACTTAATCGCTTCCACTTTACTTATTCCACCGTTATTCTCGCACCGAGCTCGCCAAGACCTGCTCTTCATCAGGAATATTCCGAACTCGAAACTTGACTATCATATCCTCTTACGCGGCTTTTCTCTTTATGTACCTATTCGACCGGTTCACGCTCAAAGGCCGTTTTATGTTCCTCTTCCGCATATCAACACCGTACAACGGGTTTGTTCCACAGAGTACCGCATACTTATTTAACACCTTAGTTAATACCTTAATCAAGCAGGGTTCCAGGGGCAGATGTTTTTACAGATGATTTTAGCACATTAAAAACAGCGACGTCACTTAACGTTTAGCAATGGCGAATCCAGGGGGCATAAGGGGTAACTGCTCCTCCCAAACCGCCTGAAATCGGCGAAATTTTGCACATTTCCTAATCTAGAAGGATATCTAAATCGGCAACTTTTAATAAGGAAAAGTTTGTTTTAAAACGTCTAGCAGTGCATAAGGAAGCGGAATCCGATGAGTTATATGAACTTTGTGAAACTTTTTTGGGGTACACCCCCCACAGCGCTAGAGACCGATGTTCTGGATTCGCCAATATAGTTTAGGGGTCAAGCGCTTCTAAATGTTCCGTTAGTGGCCGAGACGAAGTCGAGGCCACTAAAGCCCATTATTTTCACAAGGCAAACAGTCAAAAGTTCCCTCCGCAAAGAATATAGATGGCTCCAATGTTAGATGAATCAAAGTTTGCTTCGCATATATTTATAAATTGGAACATTTACGTTACACGTATGTGACAAATTGACAAATAAACGTTTGCCTTTTTAAAATAAACGGGCTATAACGGACAATTTTGAAGCGCGAGACCTCTAAGCGATTTAGTGTATGACTGCGGCAACTTGCCAAAATGAAACATCGAATCTCAAATACATGGTTACGTGACTTACACCACTATAACAGATTTGTTAGTGGTCGCCAGCCACTAACAAATCTGTTATACAAGTTTTCGTGACAACACGCGCAACAATGGTGTTCGATCTTCGGTCATACACTTATGCCTCTTAACCCTCGCTTGCTCTGCCCTTTAGGCCCTTGTTTAATGTTGATATTGCATCTTTTAGCTCTGCCCAGCTTCTCCTATTGTATTTGTATTTTAGTTTGATAACTTTTACCTTTTAGCATTTATTTTTCCACTCAGTTTTATTTCTAACTTGTACTAGTTTACAGTACACTTACAGAGTGCATTTATCAGCTTTTATGCTCTGCATGTCGTATTTGTTTATTGTGTGTTTTGTGTTAGTAAGGTGTATTCAGTCGTTAATGGAGGCGACCTTACGTTGATAAACTGGATAAATACAAATAAAATACAAAATAACGGTAGTCTAGGTTATGAGCTACAAACACTTTGGCAGTCTTATTTTTGTAAGCTTCTATGAGCCGGAAAAACAAGTAGGTATAGTACGCACAAACGTATCATTTGAGAAACTGCGTATGTCAGGAAATGTTTTTCGAAGACAAATAGATGACTGAGAATAGACTATCTGACAAGGTATGATGGAAGCTTGTGACCGCTTTTAAATGTCGATCATGCCGATCTTAAAATTCCGAAGATGAGGCGAGCGGTAAATTAGGCAGCTGAACGTTGCAAGCAGCCACTAACGACACCGATCAGGGAGCACTCCACCTCAAAGACCCTTAGAAGCCTCAGCGAAATGTTATTAGAAGGTAACGTTCACCTTGTGACACCTAATTTGGCACGTCTGGCGAGCAGCTTAACTCCTTTTTGTCTCCTGGAAGGCAGTGTCCCATCATTCTGTCATCATTCGTACTACTCCCACCGGACTGCTGGCGTTCGGCCACCGGACGTGTGGCGGCTAAATGGCCAACAGTCGCCCCCGGCAGCGGTGCTTCCTCCATGGCTTGACCGTTTCTCATAGGTTTTTCTCACAGCGGCCTTTTCCACAGCAGTATTTTTACCAACGAAAAATAGCTCCGAAGTTAGGGTGGCTGTCAGGTCCCACTATCCCCTGTGCCCAGGTGCATATGTACTTACATCCTACGTAAATCCAGGTATGTACATTGTACATACCTGCGTCGTTACTAGTGAGGGTGGCTATTGGCCACCGTACTAGCCAGGGGCAACAAGTGAAGCCAAAAATGTCCGATTCCGGTTCGACCGATACATGCCTCAGTTTTTGCCACAAATTTGCCGCGCATCGCGGGGTTGCGACGTAAAGTAAACGTACGCATCATGCGTCTCATTTTATCGTTCGCTCATTCTCTTTTGCACAGTAAACAGGATACAAGGTTGATAATAAATAGGACATATGCACGCTTCACCGGTCCTTGGTAACACGTTCGACGTGCCGGGAGGAGGGGCATTTCGACGCCCCCTTCTCTGAGCTCCTTTGGGTTGTTTAGAAAGACGAAACAAAATCGGAATCTCGTCAAAATCATTTCGAAAAAGTTAAAATTATTGAGTCGTTTTTCCCTCAGTTCAATATTGAAGTTGCCAGTGGTCATCATAGGCTATATCCCACACATTTGAACATTGCTTCATAAGCCCTAAATTATCTCGAGAACTGTGATGACTAGAAATTGACAGGAAACAAAATACTCGGAAGCTATTAAAAAAGTATCTCGCCATTGGTGTTTTCATATTGCAGCATTGAAGCTTATGCTCCAAAGGTCAGTAAAAGTTAAAAAGGCTGGGACCAAACTGTTTTTCACCAATAACTTTTTGCGTAGATAAGAAAGATAGAGCAATGGTCCTGCCACGATCGCGTTTGTCTCGTTTTGTGAAGGCCACGTAGGGATCCAACTAGGTCGTGTTGCATATGGGACAAGACATCTTGACGAGACAATGACATTAGTGCCATTCACGAGTCTCAATATTTTTCTATCATGAGTTATTGGCAAAATGTATTGGCGACTTCGGATGACCTCATGACCCTGAAAATTTGGTACATTTATCAATATTGATATAATAATACGCGATATTGAAAGACGTCGACTGATTTGATGCTTATCCACAAAAAGGATATGTTTGAATATTCACCATTAACTTAAAATGGGAAGTCACAAATCTAGCCTGAGTTCTGCAGGTTACCGATATAAACAAATCCCAGATAGATGGACTGCAGAAACTGAAGGCTTTACGAAATCCTGTAAGTTTTAAATATATCCGTTGAAAATGATGGAAAATGCAAGGATCCAGCGTTTTTTTCTGATGCTTATTCATATGAACTAGCCTGGTGACCTGACTTGAAATGACTGCAGGCTAAAAATTCCACACAATGTGAGTTATTGATGCCCAAGCACATGTGCTTCCGATTTTCCACTATCGCCAAACTTATGGAGGGAGGACTGGCAAAACGCCCTCTACCCCCTGGCCTTGGCGGCATAAGGTATTTTGGTATGTGAGAGGCAACATTTTTGACTACAGGATGGGGAGGTGCAGGTAAGAATTATGTCAAACTCGATTCTTTCCATGCACTGCCCATGGTGTAATGTTAAAGTTTAGAAGGATCATATCTTATCTGGTGTAAATCTATCGCTGGGGGGGGGGGGG